>CM034351.1:49403436-49508762 GCA_019925275.1 Mytilus edulis
TATATGTTGCACTTTGCTGCCTTGAAAATAAGAAAATTTTGCAGCTCAATGTCTATGTTGAATTTGGATTGAGCTGCCTTAAAAATAAGAAAATTTTGCAGCTCCATGTATATGTTGCTCTTGGATTTAGCTGCCTTAAAAATACATAATTGGTAGTTGAAATTAGCAACGTCCATTGGCCGATATTACGGGATAAAAATGACGATGCTTTGTTTTTAAATTATTCTTTATCCTTCCTGTATCTTTTTTCGTCTTTTTAAAAAATTGAACTTTCGAAACATAAAGAAAAACAAAGGAATAAATTTCAAAGAGATAAAATTCACACTGTCAATTTAAATCAGCATATGAATGATATTAATAATACAACAAACAATTAGACCCCTAGAAAAAGAAAATTTAAAAGACGGAAACAAAAAACCGAAATTATTGTTGTAAATTTGTCATCCAAAGAACTTACGCGTTCTGAGGAATCTCTTTTAAGTAAAGGTTTAAACTTCTGTCCGATCCCATCAACTGTAAATAACTTTCAGCTAGACGAAGACCTAGACCAATTTGCTAGACGTTTACGCTTGAAAGATTTTTCTACAATAGGGGAAAGAAAAACTTTGAATAAGCCGGATAAACAGATTCAGATACTGACACCAATGAAGAAGTCACGTCCATCCCAAAATTTAGGAAAAAAAGTTCATGGGAACCACCAAAGAGTAAAAATGATAACTTGGAGTCATTCATTAACTACGTGAGGCCTGATATAAAGTCCTGTATAACAAATACAAGAAATTATAATTTATGAAAGTCAGAAAGTATAGCTTTGAAAGCATTAAAAGATCAAGAGGATATTTTAATAAAACCTGCCGACAAAGGAGGCGCTATAGTTGTCATGAATAAAACAGGTTATATAGCTAAGGGAAATCGCCAACTTTCAAACTCCATTTTTTATAAACAATTAACCACAGATCCAACGCTTGATACTATTCAAAGGATCAACACCATCCTTCAAGAGATGTTCGACAAGAAGCATATAGACAATGACACCTTTAATTATCTCCGACCTCTTGAGAACGAAGCAAAGGCCGGACGATTCTATATGTTGCCTAAAATACATAAAACGGGCAATCCAGGTCGACCAATTGTGTCAGCGAATAGTCATCCAACTGAAAAGATATCAGAATTTGTAGACCATCATCTAAGACCTCATGTGAAAGAACTACCCTCATTCATTCAAGACACAACTGATTATCTAAAGAAAATGGAAAGCCGCAATCCTTTACCAAACAATACTATACTTGCATCCATGGACGTGTCTTCTTTATATACCAACATTCCACAAGACGAAGGAATATCAGCGTGTCAAGAGGCATGGAACACTCGTAGTGAAAAAAATCCTCCTACTGAGTGTCTTGTTACTCTTCTGAAACTAGTACTGGAGAATAACAACTTCTCTTTCAATGAAAAACACTATCTCCAGATAGACGGTACAAGTATGGGCACACAAATTGCCCCGTCATATGCCGACATATTTATGGGCCAACTTGAAAAACGCCTCTTGGCTAGTGCTCCATATCAGCCCTTATCATGGTTCCGATTCATGGACGATATTGATTTCGAATGGACAGATTCACAAGAACATCTTAATGAATTTCTAGAACACTGTAACTCTTTCCACCATTCAATAACATTTACATATGAATCCTCTATGGAGAAAATAAGCTTCCTCGATACTACGAGTTACATTAAGAACGGAACTATTATAACGGAACTTCATAACAAACAAACGGACAAACATCAATTCCTTTCTCCTAAAAGTTGCCATCCTAAACACTGCTCCCGTGGTATCCCATTCAGACAGGCATTGCGAATCAAGAGAATATGCTTTAATGAAAATACGAAAAATGGTAGACTTGGACAACTTCGTAAACATCTAGTTGTTCGAGGATATAATAAAACATTTGACATAAAAGTTCATATTTAATATGAAATAATAATACATAATTACTACGAAATTACATCAACTATTATCATGTCAATTGAATAAATGACAAAGAATAGCAAAGGTGGGGAGAAAAACCTGCCTCATAAATAAACATATATACATATCTACTTCAAAAGATAAAATAAAGGGCGGTATGTGGGTGGGAATTTTGAACAAATTGTTTGATAAGAATCACAAGTTAACACATCAAATACTGATGATAAAAAGAAGTGACCACAATGCACTTACACGTGAACTCGTGCTGACCCGCAATGCCATTGACCAATAAGAAAGATGATATCCGGTCATGCATTGGACATAAAAGAAATTTCTCTGCAGGTGAAAACAAGTTATCTAATTTCAACAATTCATCGTTTAATTAAGTAGGACACTCTGACCCTTTGACCAGACTAGAGACATTATACATTTACAGTAATAATAGCTCACTCTTTTATTTAAGTCGGTAAATGGTAACCAATTAAACAGAATTATCTTCTCTGCTGTCTTAAATTATTTTATTCCGCTTAATTTTCAATTAGCAAATAAAACTGGTTTTAAGACAGACAGCTAGATACCATAAACATACTACGTATACACAAGCCAGAGTCTGAGCTTGATTTGCTATATGATATAAAAACTAAACTGACGAAAAAAGGTCATTTATTCAAAATCATAAAATGCAAAAAATACATTTTTCAAATAAAACATTTGACATAAAAGTTCAGATTTAATATGAAATAATAATACATAATTACTACGAAATTACATCAACTAATATCATGTCAATTGAATAAATGACAAAGAATAGCAAAGGTGGGGAGAAAAACCTGCCACACATCCACTCTTTGGCTGAAAGAGTGGATGTGAAATCCACTCTAAGGCTAAAAGAGTGGATCCCCCACCCGAGGACTCTGGCGACGTGAATACAATTATATATGACTTGAAAAAAAAACATTCACATACATGTACACCAAACACATATCACTTTATTATGTAAAACGTTTCCACATTTAGCAAAAATATTAAAAGTTCCTATTTTCATATACCAAGATATTACTTTAAAATTATCTTTTACTGGTAAAAATGATTGAAGGTGTAAATCTTATTCCGACCAGGATCACAGCAATTGAATTACAATAGAATCGCAGTTACAATGTAAGTATGATTCAGAATTCATATTTCTTCTTACATCCAGACATTTAAATATAGAATCCTTTATATATTTTAGTACAGACAATTAGTACTTTGATTAACTGAAACTATATTTTTAATTTAAAAAATTCAAACAAAACTTAAGTATATTTTTACAAAGCCCTGGATCCTTCCTAAATACGAAGTTTTATAACTTACTATTTCTGTAAGGAATCATGAGCAAAGGATTCCCAAACTACACTTGACATTTTTCAATCGAAAATGTATAAATATAAAAAAAAGAATATGTGGTATGATGCCAATGAGACAGTTCACCACAAGAGACCAAATGACACGGAAATAAACGAATATAGGTCATCGCACGGCCTTGGGTCGATACCTCTGCTGGTGGACTATCAGTCCCCGAGGGTATCTTCAGCTCAGTAGTCAGTATTTCGGTACTGACATGATATAACAAACTTTACTAAAATTTGTCCGTTTATAAATTTATAAATTATTTAGAAACTAAGGTTTCAACTCCCTCAGGCAAAGTTGGCTTTAGATGAATTTGGCTATTTATTTTAGGTATTTTTGACATACAGCTCTTCAACGGTTTCGGTACTTATACATCTTCGGATTTCAAATGTTTGGCTTTGAGCGTTCCTGATGAAGGTATATCCAGAAAAGCGCTTCGGACGCAAGAAATTAATAACGTGTTGTTTTCAATATTTAACAATGAGCAAAGCTTATATTGCATAGTCAGCTATCAAAGACCCCAAAATGACCATGAAAAACAATTCAAACAAGAAAACTAACGGCCGTATTTACATAAAAAAGAAAAGAAAAAAATATTCAAAAAATAAATGAACAAAAACCTAAATGTAACACATAAGCAAACGACAACCACTGAACTACAGGCTCCTAACTTGGGAAAGGCACATACATACATAATATCGTGGGGTGAATTCCATGGGGTAAACATTTTCAAATTAAAATTAGTAAATAAGTATTTACTGTAAACCTTGTTTAACTCTCGGTTATTTTTGTTGTGATCCGAATTGATATGAGACTATAGAAATAATTTTCGTAACTCATGATACGGTAAAAAGAAAAGTTTTAGTCACAATTATTAATATACAGCTTTTTAGAAATTTAGTGACTGGCGAACATCACCATTCAATATTAATAGTAAAAATTTATATCGATAACACCACTATAAACAAGGAGGAATACACCAAACTTACTTCAACCTAACATAAAATAAATTCATTTCTTCCTGGCATGCGACAGAACTTATTTTAACAAACTGTTATTCCAATGCAATACATATAAAAGGTTTATATTGTATAGTAGTAAATAAAGTTGTAAAAAGAATAAATATTCAGCTTTAAGTGATGTTTTATATAATTTTTTGTACCTTAATTGCGATAAAAGTTAAAAGATGTAAGTTTTAACCGAGTAAATATTTATAGCTTTTGACACATACTATAAACATTTAACCAAAAGAGAAAAAAAACAATTTAGTAAATAAACAGTTTAGTTAAATATAAAAACTTTGGTTTGTGATGAAGTTATCTCTAAAGACCATAGCATTTAGACAACATTGGAATGAACCATGAATAAGCACGGCAACATTTAAAACCAAAACATGAATTACGAATTATTCATGTATACATACAGGAAGTTAAACCGAGCCTACCGAATGATCCCATTGACATTCGAACAAGGTGTAAAGAAAGCATGAGGAGGGCGGCAATAAAGACATATATTGTATGAAATAAAGATCACAAACGTTTTAGCAGGCTATACTGACCCAAAACAAGATACATTGAAATTAAGTGAAATAAAGATAAACACCGTTTTGGCAGGCAATGCTGACCCAAAACAAGACAGTTGTATTTATATGAAATAAAAATCATGAAACGTTTTGGCAGGCAATGATGGCCCAAAACAAGACAGATGTAATTATAAGAAATAAAGATCATAAAACGTTTTGGCAGGCAATGCTGGCCCAAAACAAGACAGTTGTAATTATAAGAAAAAAAATCATAAAATGTTTTGGCAAGCAATGCTGACCCAAAACAAGACAGTTGTAATTATATGAAATAAAAATAATAAACGTTTTAGCAGGCAATGCTGGCCCAAAACAAGGCAGATGTAATTATAAGAAATAAAGATCATAAAACGTTTTGGCAGGCAATGCTGGCCCAAAACAAGACAATTGTAATTATAAGAAATAAAAATCATAAAATGTTTTGGCAAGCAATGCTGACCCAAAACAAGACAGTTGTAATTATATGAAATAAAGATAATAAACGTTTTGGCAGGCAATGCTGTCCCAAAACAAGACAGTTGTGATGGTTTGAAATAAAGATCATAAAAATTAAATTCTCATTAAAAACAAACTTGGTCTTACTCAAGGACCACAAACATAACGCATGCTAAGGAATACTATGCGATAATTAAATTATCAAAGTTTCTCTTCTTTAACATTTAATCAAACATTAAACAGAAAAGATGTTTTTATCATGTATTAAATGAAGAGTATGAACTTTAAAATATCATGTCCAATGTTATTTTTATTCACAAATCTAGTATATAGAAAAAAACAAACGACCTTACAGTGCATAAGTATCGGCATAAATATTATCAATTACGTTCATCGCAACCCAAACTATATCATTTACATGAATTATACTAGTAAAGATAAATAAAATAATACAATAAAAACATGTATTACAAACTGACAAACATGTAAATCTGACTACATGTATCAAAATACTGGCAATTTTGTATGAAGTTAAAGAATTGATTACAAAATTAATTTATTCCAAACCAATCACCATGACGAAAAAATAATTAAATGTAGTTTAGCATGAGTTTCATGGCGAAGCATAAAACAATACAGAGATCATAGACCAAGCTACTACGACCTCTGCAAAAATATAACATGCGTTTCATGACGAAGCATAAAACAAAACCCACTACAAATTAACTTTACAAAAGCAAATACACAGAGGTCATAGACCAAGTTACTACGACCTCTGAAAAAGTAGCATGAGTTTCATGACGAAGCATAAAACAATACAGAGATCATAGGCCAAGCTACTACGACCTCTGTAAAACCGAAGCAGCATGAGTTTCATGACGAAGCATAAAACAATACCCACTACATACTACAATATTTGCAAAAGTAAATACACAAAGGTCATAGACCAAGCTACCACAACCTCTGAGAAAAATAATACACAGAGGACATAAGAACAAGCAACCACGCCCTCTGCGAAAATTCAAATATCGTCCACATTACCCAAAACAGGCAAAGACAGGTAAATTGGTTCGTAATAAATAAGCATTGGGTTGCGATAAACATATAGGTAAGAGGCATATCCTTTTTATACCGATCACATAAAGCAAACAAGGTACACTTGCATAAATTAAAATACTAACAATTATAGAAATTAGGCTAACTTGCAAAATTATAATAAGCTCAAACCAAACTGCCGTGAATAGATTTACGAAAGTAGCATGAGTTTCGTGACATAGCATTAAACAATGAACTCTGCATAAAACGTAATGAAAAAGCACATACACAGAGGTCATAAGTACAAGCAGTCAAGCTCACTGCATCAATTGAAATAACTCCAACCTTACCCAAACAAGTAAGTCAAATGGGTTTGTAACACAATAGCTTAGCATTATTACTTAAACTGTCTTGCTCTTTCATATAAGAGTACTTAAAATGTATGAAACCGTTAATAACATCATATAAATTATAATTGTATAACTTTGCATTCTATCATGTATGGTATTATTATCGTTATGCAATAATCCAATTTTTAATTGTAGTAAAATTTAAACGAATCATGTATCTTACAAATACATAAGGCGGATATACGTTCTGCAAACATTATGATGCTGTAAAGGATGCAGTAACTTGTAATATTACAAACAGGTTAATCATCAGATAAATGGTAAATAATTACATTTTGATCGCAAACGCATAGTGTCGCCACCCACATGAAAATCAAATTGACCCAATATCTCTTTGACAAAGAAATGAATTTGACCAACTGCTCATGTTTGGCATAAATCTTAATAGTGAGTTTTATCCGAATGAAAGGATGGTTAAAAAAAAAATTAACTGTACGTTTGTTCAAAATGTAAGCATAGAATAGCTTAAAAATAAAAGTATAGTTCGATTTTACCTGAAATAGCTAAAATGAAATCACTCCAGTCCAAAATTATCCATAAAATAAAAAACAAAATCACCTATAATTTTGAACAAATTGTTTAATAAGAATCACAAGTTAACACATCAAATACTGATGATAAAAAGAAGTGACCACAATGCACTTACACGTGAACTCGTGCTGACCCGCAATGCCATTGACCAATAAGAAAGATGATATCCGGTCATGCATTGGACATAACAGAAATTTGTCTGCACGTGAAAACAAGTTATCTAATTTCAACAATTCATCGTTTAATTAAGTAGGACACTCTGACCCTTTGACCAGACTAGAGACATTATACATTTACAGTAATAATAGCTTACTCTTTTATTTAAGTCGGTTAGTAGTAACCAATTAAACAGAATTATCTTCTCTGCTGTCTTAAATTATTTTATTCCGCTTAATTTTCAATTAGCAAATAAAACTGGTTATATAGTCGAGTTTCTTTAACGTGATCTATTCCAGTCAAATTAATACGATTTATCGTCTCTCTTTATGTAACGCTACAGTCTAATAATATTTTTAGTGATATTTTGTCATCACATTATACATGTTATATCGAAGTATTTATCATTCTGTACATTTTGTAAACGACCCATAGTCATTATGATATCCAAATAAGGAGTACATTAAAAAGAAATGTCTGGTAATAAACGCATATGGTAAATAATATTTATAAATGCATATGGGAAAAGGCATTGTTTTAGTCTTGACACCGAAGTCCTCTTGTTAATCTCTGACCACAAGATACAGTTGGTCACTGTATGTGTTCTTATCTGATTGACTTCTCAGTTTGTCCTGCTGATTTTGGAAATAACCTCATCTATTTAATTCTTTGATATTTCTGACAGATACTCCTGAAAAAGTTTGTATGCAGATGGATTTTGGATTTGAATATATTTTTGACATTCAAGTATAAGATGGCATTCATCTTCAATAGAGAACTATTGTTATAATTTGTATATGGTAGATTATTTTTATCATTATTATAATATCCTCCTGTGTTATGCTCAAGTTATAGCAGCATTTTCTTGAAACCCGCAAGCTTAATAATTGTTTCAGTGACCTAGACCATGTGTTTGAAGAACAATTTATATAAAATTACCTTTAATTCTAGATGCAATTGTTAGACCAAATTTTAGTTGAATGAAAGATACATGTCAAGTGAATTGCGCATTAGCATAACTGGCAAAACAGGAACAGATAAAAGCGCCACCGATAATACAATTTTAGGCAGACGTGAATTTAAATCTAAAGTATGCGGAGCCTCTGTTACAAATAAAAGCTAGCTTGGAATTAATACAAGATTCGACCGCAAAATCGTCGTTGTCGATACTTCTGGACTATATGATACAGGGATGACAAATGAAAAAGTTACAAAGGAAATAGTGCTATTTTGATCTAAGTTGGAAGAGCGGGGTTATTTTGCAGTTAATGAGCTTTTGTTAATTGATAATACACAAAATAAGGTTAACTTGATTAATTACTCAATAAATAAAAAATAAGATGTTATATGATTGCCAATGAGACAACTATCCACAAAAGACCAAAATGACACCAACATTAGCAATTATAGGTCACCGTACGGTCTTCAACAATGAGCAAAGCCTATACCGCATATAGTCAGCAATAAAAAGCCTTTTAACGCCACTTTTAAGCGCCATGTTTTGGCTATTTCCCGGAGGTCAGTGTTTTATGGGTTGAGAAAGACGGAGTGTCCGGAGAAACCCACCGACCTTCGATAGGAAAACTAACAATCTCAGTTCACCCACCCAGTTTGCTTCGAACTCAGAACCCCAGTGTTGACTGCCTTATGTTTACTGTAGTAGAACTTCTTACACCGAGGCTTCAAAAATTACGTGTACCTATATATAGATTAAGAAAGAGAAATAATACTTTTAAATTAGAAAAAGATCTTCAAAATGCCTTGATTTATTTGAATCTTCAGTTTGTTAATGTCATTAAAGTCAGATTGAAATACTAGGAATGTGAATATATCAACAGTAGGTACGGACATGACATGAAAGTTAATAAACTTATCCGGCATTAATTTTAGAATGGAGCTTATATATTTATTTAGATGATCGTTATAATAAGCATTTATATACCACTATCTCTATATTTGAAAAAAAATCGCCCGAGACGAAACCTACAGAATGCGAAACTTGGGGATGCAAATACGGCGTCGTTATCTTTCTATAGGGTTTTTGTCTCGCCTGCGAACAAAGACCTTGAAAGCTAGAATAAGGGATCGTTTTTTCGTCGACGACAATTGTGAAGTTCCCTGCTTAATTAGCGTGATAATTTGTTTATTATTTATTTGTGAAAGATCAATGTTATTCAATATAAAGTTGCAGTACTACATGTATTTGTACATATCAGGTTGACGACTATTTTGAAGCCTTGCCTCATGCATATATGGTTGTTGGTCTAGCCACTGTTGATTTATAAACAAGTTTTAATTTTTAGTTTCGGTATTTTCTGTAAAGTTAATTTATCCTACCGTAGTCTAAGATCGTTCATCTTGTCAGTTCGTTAGGTATTTGTGTTTGAACTTAACACACGGGGAAACTCCGCATTGATGTCACTACGGTACTTCTGGCGTAGAAAAACAGTGCAAAATACGTTTTTTCTGCACTTTTGAATAAAAAAACATTTCTAAAGGTAAGTTTTCATTGTTGTTCTCAATTATTGCCAAACAATGCCAATTTTCTAATGCCCGTTTCAATCCCAACTTCCGAATATTTAAAAACATTCTAGAACTTCACAAAATCCCATTTCCGGCCTCCATTGCTTTGTGTACATTCCATTCAGCGTCATCAATCTTGTGGCAGGCAATATAGGTCAAGGAAAACGTATTTTTAGGAATTTAAAAATGACATACTCCTTACCTCTTTCTCGATTTTCCCGCGAAAAAAGCTCAACCAAAATGAAAGGAAAACTATATGAAAAAACGATGCCCATGCCATAATTTTGAACAGGCATATAGAGTTGGTTAATAAGAAACAATTTACATTTTATTTTTATAGAATTTTCTTTTTATTCATTATAAAAAGATCGATATTCTGACCATCATGACTGTAGGTAAATATTCATACAAAATTCCTTTGATGTCAAAAGGGATGGCAAAAAATAGTTTTCCTGTTGAATAAAACCCAGAACTATTGCAAACTATTTTGAAGCAACATCCCAGAAAGAAATAACGTAATTGCAGTACACTGAAAAATCCCCTAATTGACAGTAGAGCAATTTGATTAGATATAACGAACTGACATCACGTGATTTTGACGCCATTGAAATTTTAATGTAAACAAACAAGGTCAGAAGGTTCCGTATGGGACATCATCGTACATTTAGTTACTGACAAACAATTACGAGTTATCAAGCTTGCCAACGCATGGTTATAAAAAAATAAAGCTAAGTCTACAGAAAAAATAAGAAAAAAATAGCCTTAGTATAACGACTTATCATTACACCTGGATACTTTCAGAACATATCAGTTTGACGACTATTTTAAGTCCCTGTCCAATAGGTCGTCATTAAAATGGTGACTTTGAATCAATTCGCAATGTCACAATAAAATCTTTATTTTCATTTGGGTTTATCGTTAACGTAATGAATTATATAAAATTATGTTATCAATAGAAAAAAAATCATTACATATTTTGAGACGACCCCTTTAAAATGTTTATTGTCTCAAGAGTCTCGTTTGTTGTTTGTCAAAAGTATTCATTTATCTAACACGTCTATTGGTATTAATATACCAGTCAACAGTTTATTTGTAAATAATGTGTAGAAAAAATCTGGATGATTCAATTTGTGTATATACTAATGTCTTATGTTTGAATGATATAATTTGTCATTGTGCTTGATTTCATTTTCGTGGTTTTGTTCGTGTACAGGCTGATTGTAGGGGGTTCATGTCCGATTGGTAGTTTTTAAAGGACCTTGGTTTATTGGTCAATGTTGTGTTTCATGGTTCGTTGTATTTTTGTCTTATTCTATTTCAGCAATGGGTCTCGTTCAAGAAGTGTATTTGATGACTGTCACTGATGAGGGTCGGTTGAAAATAAAACTTTACGACAATAAAGATGATTTCAGCTTTCCAAGTGTGAACTTTCCATTTCTCAGTAGCATCATTCCAGCAGCACCTGCATATGGGTATATATCTCCGATTCGATACGATATTCACGTGCTTCCATTTCCTATCATGATTTTCGTGAAAGAGTTCCAAATGGTGAAGTTGAAATCATCCCTTCGTAAATTGACGGACGCCATCACGAGATGGTTGACTGTTATGGAATAACCGTTTCATAAACGATATCAGATATGTTCATGGCGTCGTAACTATAATCCTCTTTCCTTTCATGGATGTGACCTACCGAATTAGACATTTTTTCCGGATTTGTTATCATATAAACAAAACGACAAGTGCCACATGTGGAACAGGATCTGCTTACCCTTCCAGAGCACCTGAAATCACCCCAAGTTTTTTGTGGGGTTCGTGTTGCTTATTATTTACTTTTCTATGTTGTGTCATATGTACTATTGTTTGTCTGTTTGTCTTTTTAATTTTTAGCCATTGCGTTGTCAGTCTATTTTCGATTTATGCATCTGACTGCTCCTCTGTTATCTTTGTCCCTCTTTGATGTAGGCGAAACGCGCGTCCGGTGTACCTAATTATAATTCCGGTACCTTCGATAACTATTTACACCACTGGGTCGATGCCACTGTTGGTTGACGTTTCATCACCATCCCAGTAGTCAATACGTCGACATGAATATCAATTATATGGTCATTTTGTAAATTTCCTGTTCCTGTTTCGAAAAGCTAAGGATTTCTTCTCCCAGATGAAAATACATTTAGTCGTATTTGGCACAACTGTTTGTAGTTTTGGATCTTCAATGCTCCTCAATTTTAAACTTGTTTGGCTTGATAACTATTTTGATATGCGCGTCATGGATGAGTCTTATGTAGACGAAACGCGCGCCTGGCGTACTAAATCATAATCATGGTACCTTTGATAACGATTTACACCACTGGGACGATGACACTGCTGGTGGACGTTTCGTCCCCGAGGGTACCACCATCACGTGTAATACGTCGTTCCAGGGCCGAAACGAACTTATATAGGGTATGGGATTTACTCACTGTCAAGATAATTTTGCCTAATAAGTTATGGCCCTAGTGATTGATTTGGGGGTTATTTGTGTTTTATCGCCACTTTTGACGCCAGTTGGTTACATATTTTATGGCAATTTTTTTTTATTAGTGAAGGAAGCCAGCAAAGGTCGCTGTAATGTCTTATCGACAGCGAAGCGAAAGCGCGATTCCAGTTGGGGAGACTGCGCTACCAATTCACAGCGACCTTACTATGACTTCACTTCGACCATCACTTTCTTACTGCGACTCAAACACGCTTTCACTACCACTATACCACGTTTACACCACGCTGTTCAAGACCATAGTACGATTTTAGCACGCCCATGCAGTCCTCATCACGATGTTTTTAAGACCTGGCTACGTGCATACTACGATCAGCATGTTCTTTGTCATTGTCATATAAAATTTAGAAAAGCCCTCTCGCTTTTGTTTGTCTATGTTTAATTTGGACCTCTTGTCCTTAATATCCAATGGCCCAATCATGCTTGACACTTCTGGATCATCCCTATTTTCTTCATTTGATCTTGATAGACCAGCAATAAGTTGTAGTTCAGGTTGGATTGTTCGGTCCGACATATATTTACTAGATCATGATTCGTTACTATTAGATCTCCCTCTGCTACTACCTCTACCCTTACCCTTACGTAGATTTTGGTTGCATGACTGCATTGTTTCCGATAAACTCTTCGTATCAATGAAAAAAGAAGGAATGGTGATACAGTATTTATCTGGATCACGATGTTGACGTTGTTGCTGTTAGCGTAGTAAGATCGTGGTAAGAGCGTGCTATAATCGCAGTAGTAGCGTGGTAAGATCGTGCTGCAATCGTATAAATCGTGGTATGGTCGTAGTGATGTCGTGATATAATCGTAGTAGAAGCGTAATCAGGACGTAGTAGCAACGTGATTGAAACGAAAACTTATATTTTCATGCCAATCTTACTGTGAGCTCACCAAGATCTGAATTTATTTTCGATCGCGGTGAGTGGGGTGCTATCGTGGTCTAGTGGGGCTGGGGCTTCAAACAGGTTCCCTGCACAGATTAGATTTTTTTTACGGGCACATCATTTCAATCTTGAAGTCTATATAAATGTATATGTATTCATCATTTATGACCATGTTTAATCATCAAATGTTTTTGCTCCGGACGATATGAGTATTTGGACCATACGCGTATGGTCATGACCGTATGCGTATACTCATATGGTCCGACCATACGCGTATGTAGTTATATAGTTTATTTCCGAATTATAGTCATATGTATACCTTTTATTTTACATGTAAAATTATTTCAAAAATATTATATTCTCCTATTATATCTAGGAAAATGTGCCAAATAATCTTTATCGCATAAAAATTTTGGCAGGAAAATGTATTTAATTTGTCAAACAGAAAAAAAATATCCGAAGGAAATGTGTACAAAAAATGTTTTTTACTTTTACAATTTTTCAATAAATAGTTTGAATTATTGGAACATTTTGGAAAAAAATGGATAAAAGTAAGACAATGAAACTAAAAAGTAGAATACATCTCATTTCAGAGCTTTGTATAGCTGACTTTGCAGGATGTGCTTTGCTCATTGTTGAAGGCCGTACGGTGACCTATAGTTGTGTATTTCTGTGTCATTTTGGTCTCATGTGGAGAGTTGTTTCATTGGCAATCATAACACATCATCCTTTTAATATTTGAATTTCTTTTTAGTTATCAAACTTTTAAAATTTCAATAAATACACTGTTCTGAAATTCAATATAAAAAATATCCAATTAATTTTAACAAATAGGATATACCGATTAATGCAATTGTTTAGTAGACAAGCTTTGAATATGACAAAATATGAATAGTAATCTATATCCAAGCTAGCCTTTTTCTTCTAAAGGACAACTTTACACCTCACCTTGTTCAGGATGTTTGGCTAACAACTTTAGATGATATTGAAAAGATGACAACATACAAGCTGCAATATCATTTACAGATAACGTGGATGAGTTCTTGGTTGAATGATACCGCTTTCTATTGAAGAAATAGTACACAGAAGGACCGTGACCCTGCATCACAAATCACCTGGAAGGATGGCACTTCAAACTTAACAAGGAACTCAAACATGCCCACCCTAACATATAAGAGATCTGAAGGAGACAAAGGCACCATCAACATGCATGTGTAAACAAAGCGGGAATCGTTGTTTTAACAATTATAGTTTAATTCTAAACTTCTAATGGTAATTTTCAAACGCAAATTATTAGACTATTTATCTTGCACTTTTATTGCAGTTTACAGTTTATAGTAAAACGGTTGACTTTATAATTTATTGAGGATTTTGAAACGATACAGATGTTCTTGGGTGAGTTCAGATAAATATCGTCAAGTTTCACCTACTGAATACCGCATCCCGGTTTGTTTAAAAATAATACGGTTTGTTTTTCAAGTTATATCAGGTTCAAATTTTAAAGAAAGTGTGACCATTAAAAGTGGACCTTACCGTATTGTTGGTGGAAAGACGTGAACATGTAAGTCATTTTTTGGCATGACTTTTATCGATAGAAGGGTTACCACGATTTTTATTGTTAAACATGTTAGCAATGGTCGTATTTTTATATAAGCGATTTTGAAGATTGAGACGTGTAGATAATGCATTTCAGTTCATTTCACTGAACAATTTATTCAAGCATATGAGGTTGCAACATGTTGGTTTTTTTTCTAATGAATGATCAATTGGTTGCTTAGCATCAAGTTTACAAAATGCATGTAGCATGTTTGTTTAGATCAAGAACAAATTAAATAACATGAGTAAATATTAAGTAGGTCCTTTGCCGGAAAATTTAGACTGCCATCAATAAATTTAAGTATATTGAATCGGGATAGAAATGTATTCCTTGAACATGCCTTCGAAGGACCCATACAAAAGCTGGCGCAGGGGATTTTGATATATATGAAATATATGCAACCGGACAAGGCGGCGATGATTTTCATAACAAACAACCAAACAGAAGCGACATCTTAAAAGTGACCAGATAAAAACAATGCAAGCTCAAATGGATTTTCTGACTGGAGTCCCATGATTGTCTTCTAATCAGTAATAGTTTTTTTATAGACAACCCATTGTATCCAATTCAGGCACAACAGAAAAAACATCATTATCTGAAATAATTGTACATACAGTACACCTACAGGAAATTATTTTGTCTACTTTGTAGGCAGATGATTTGGTATGAGTGCCAATGAAACAACTTTCAATCCAGGCAAATCTATGGGTTTTTTTGTTTGTTTTTTTTAATTTATTTATCTTAGCTGAGCATGTTATTCTAAGTAGGATATTTTACAATAAGCCTTTCTCGAGTAATCAATTTTGAGATGGAACTTTAAATTAATTCAAATATAAATTACCATAATAACCAGCAGACGCATGCAAATTATGATTATACTCTACGTTATATTGATATTGATAGTATATTAAAAAAGGGTTCCTCACATGTATATTTCCACAGCATGTGTTTTATGCTGGAGAAAATATTTTACTATAGTTGTGGTTTTAATAGGAGTCAAATTTATGGTTAATAATTTTTTTATGCGTAATTTCAATTGAAATGCTGCGTTATTGAACCTTAAAATTTGACATACTGCGTTATAAAACCTTGACTTGTTATAACATATACTGCATTATAACACTTTAACTTGTTATAAAATACTTAGTAATTATAATTTGACTTGTTTTAACATACTTCGTAAGTCATGTTATTACAATTTTATCTTTTCTACGCTATTACAATTTGACTTGTTATGTGTAATTACATTTTTTGACTTGTTCTTTGTTATTACAATTTAACATGTTCTGACAGTATGCGTAATTTCAAATTATAATTTGCCTTTTTTCATGTTAGGACCCTTTGAATTCTTTTGTGTAATTACAATTTGACTTGTTCTGCGAAGTTATACTTTTACTTGTGCGTGAAATATAAAGGCAACAGTAGTATACCGCTGTTCAAAACTAATAAATCCATGGACAAAAACAAAATCGGGGTAACAATGTCCATTTTCCCGACTTGGTACAGAACATTTTAAGAATACAATGGTGATTTGACCTGTGTTTCCAACTAGCCAAACTTCACACTTATATGGCAATGGTGAATATAATATTAAAACGACAACATCACACGACAGGTCTACAGCAGAAATAAATGCAAGAATATTCAGAGAAGAAAGAAATACACAAATAAATATAACAATAGAACATTTCCACGTGCAAGTAGTATCCAAGCTTATAATTTAATACACCATGCATGCGTTTCGTCCACATACGACTCACTGAGACGTTCAGGATAAACCTGCAATAACATGAATAAAGAGGGACTAAGAAACTGGCTGACAGAAAGGCTCATAGATCGACGGAAATAAAATATCCTTTCGCTCTACTTACGGTGCATAAAAACTGCGGCTAGATATTAAAAGATATATGTGTGTAAACCTATGACTTAATTATTGACTGCAGATATTACATTGTTGTCAATATGATGTCATTGAATGGATCTGTCAAAAGATGCGTTTGGTCAGCTTTAAAATCAAGATTTAATCAACCATTTTCTACATAATGAAATGCGTGTCCCAATTCAGAAATGATATTTATTTTCTATTTCTTCCGATGTATTCGATCTATATATTTTGCCATCTTATTCCGTTTTGATTATTCCTTGATGTTCTGTATTTGAGTTATTTGACTGTGTTCTTTATCGATTTGAAACTATATGTAAAGTGCCATGTGTGCAGTAAATCCGCAAAACTATGAAACTAAATTATTCTCGATGGTGCTTAAAATATAATTACATTTAAAAACATGCTTAAAAATAAGGCCATTGTTTTTTCAATTGAAGTGAATCATATTTTACATGTCGAGACCTGTAATAGCAGCATATACGGTACGGATACTGTCACATTGTTGAAAGCCCTACAGTTGCCTATAATGACTTACGTCCGCTGCATTTGAACCTTTAATATTTTTTTATTCAAATAAGGCCGTTAGTTTTCTCGTTTGAATTGTTTTACATTGTCATTTTTTGGGCCGTTTAGAGCTGACTAAGCGGTAATGGTTTTGTTCATAATTGATGTCTGTACGGTGACCAATAGTTGATAATTTTTGTGTCAGTTTTGGTCACTTGTAGAAAGTTGTCTCATTGGCAATCATACCACATCTTCTATAATATATTTGGTAGATAGAAAAAACACCATTGACAATCATAAAACACCTCCTAAGTCTCAAAATAACCGAGAAATAACTGCTTTTGATTCATCAAGGCTAATACAAGAAAAACAAAAAACACAAAAGTTCGATTGTTTTTTTTTTGTTGGCGCCAAGGAGACGAAATGTCCATCCAATATCATATGACGACAACCAGATATACTTCTACGGACAAGTTTTCTAAAAAAAATAACATGATATAGATAAGTCTTATTACAGTAACATATATAGCATAAAATCATATAGTAAAATAGAAATTAAACGCTTAGTCAACTCAATCATACGGAATTTTTGAGAAAATAAGTATAAATGGTCAAAAAGAATCTTTATAAGTGATACGAATAGGTCCATGAGTGGTATTTATCATCCTAAAGTCACATGTTGTATCATTCAACTGTGTGTATGCAAGTGAGATAGATATTTTATCATATATATTTTGTCAAGGCAAATAAAAAATTATGCTAGATTTAGGTTCGATGTCCTCCTACACATGTTACATTATTCTAATTTTTCTCGAACTTAGAACTGATCATGACAAAATTAATTGACAGTAATGCTTAAAATAAAAAGTATTACAAAAGAGAAAAAATCACATTCAGCTTACTCAACTGAAAAGTCTTCTTTGGGTGTAATACAACCAATTCATAGTACGTCACATCCGGTTGCAAACGCAAAAGGGTAAATTGAAATTAAAAGTTGTAGAAAATTAATCATACAGTTCTGATTCATCTTCGGTGTTTCAAAGCATTATTCAATTTTTGTTTGATGTCTGTGTAAAATATTTCAAAAACTTGAGGTAACACGATTAATTAATATTGTACACAAGAACAAAATGGACGAACACTTGATTATCTAACTTCCGGTAAAGGTTATGTTCTTTAATGCAATGACATTTTATGTGAAATATTGTCTTTAATACTGCCATGACTGTACGGGATAACACTTTACTAATGCCAATTAATTCTTTATTTGAAACAAAGATAAATTCTGCACATTTTTAGAAAAGTGCAAATTTAACAGTGACTTGTAGGAATAATCAATGGTTGCATTATACCTATATTCAAAACAATTATATTTTGTGAGAAATGAAGTACCTTTAAGTTTTTAAATCTTCTTGATTGTGATTAATGAGTGAGCAAAGACTCTTAACAAAATGAATCAGTAAGCTGTTTTAACCCATTTAAATATGTTATTATGTTTAAAATCATAGTTTTTTGCCAAAAAGCTTTAAAACGAAAAAAAGAATAAAACAATACTACGCTGAGTATGATTATTCGTCATTCACGTTCTTGATTCTGTTTGGTAACGATTTATTTGGTACATTATTAACAAAATATATACGTTTTTTTTCTAAAAATAACATTCCTAAAAGGTTGTTCATACTAACCATTGGAAATTCGCACATATATTGTTGGGCTCTATCACAAGGATCGTCATCCCAGTTCCAGTTATTAGAATTTGTTAATTCAAATTCCACACAGTCGTCGTTATCTATTGCATCACCTGAGAAAAAAAATATAACATCAATGTGAAAAAACATAACAACAACTCACAAAAAATACTCAAGGCCATTATAAAATGACAAAACCAAAAGTTCAAACATGAATGGAAAACAATTTTATTATTCCTGACTGGTTCAGGCATAAAAGAAAATAATGATAAATATCGACTGAATAGAAGGTCATGATAAAAACAATTAAATACAAAATCGTTGATGAATAACGACTGCATGGAAACTCATAAAAAGCATATATATAAAAACAGAATATGTGATATGATTGCAAACGAGACAACTCTCCATAAGAGATCAACTGACACAGAAATTATAGGTCAAAGTGCGGCCTTCAACAATGAGCAAAGCCATTACCACATAGTCAGATATAAAAGGCCCAGAAATGACAATGTAAAATAATTCAAGCTAGAAAACCAATGGCCCAATGTATGTACAAAATAAAAGAAGAAAAACAAATATGTTACACATAAACAAACGACAACCACTTAAATACAGGATCCTGACTTTGGACGGACACATACAGACAGAATGTGGCGGGGCCACCTACGGATTTTTGGTGGAGTTCTTGTTTTTCCGTCTTAGTCTATTATGTTGTGTTTGTTTTGATGCTAGTTTTTGTTTTTGTTTTCATGGCATTGTCAGTTTATATGAGTTATGAGTTTGAAGCCTCCTTTTGTTACTTTAGCATATTTCTAAAATCTCGACTTATTGAAACAGAATTCACTTGCAGGAGTGTTCTAATACAAACTGCACCGCTACTTGAGTAGAGGTACGAGCAGGAATGTTCTAATTACATATAAACTGCATCACTATTTCAGTAGAGCTACGAACAGGAGTGATCTAATTACATATAAACTGCAACAGTTTTTCAGTAGAAGGACAAGCAGGAGTGTTTTAATTGCATATACAATGCACAAGTGTTTCAGTAGAGGAACGAACAGGAATGTTCTAATTACATGCAAACCATTCAAGTGTTTCAGTAGAGGAACGAACAGGAGTGTTCTAAATACATATAAACTGAACCAGTGTTTCAGTATGGGTACGAGTAGGAGTGTTATAACTACATATAAACTGCTCCAGTGTTTCAGTATAGTTACGAGCAGCAGTGTTCTATTACATATAAACTGCACCAGTGTTTCAGTAGAGGGACGAGCAGGATTGTTTTGTATTACATATAAGCTGTACCAGTGTTTCAGTAGAGGACCTCTTCATTATCGATATTTTTTTTGGAATCTTTGATCTTTAAATAACAAAATACTCGCTCAAATTGTTTATTCAGTGGTTGTGTCATTTTCCCGGAGGCGACATTTGAGCTGATGTTAGTTTGCACGGTGGATGATGCATGTATGGTAGTAGAGACAACCGCCTGTTTCTTGTTGGTCATGCGATTCTTTCAGTGTTTGTTTGATTTCTTCATTTATCTTTTATTCGATTTATTATATTTGAATATCGTTAAAGTGCTATTGATTGATATTTGATGTTTGATATAATTAAACTGAGAATAGATTTGAGGAATGTGTCAAAGAGAAAAACAACCCGACCAAAGAGTAGACAACAGCAGAAGTTCACAAACAGGTCTTCAATGCAGCGAGTAATGTTCGCACCCTGAGGCGTATATGAATAACAGGCACAATCCTTTCCGTTAGGGGTTTAGTTGCATACCATTATAACATATATGAGAAGAACATAACCCGTGTCATATCAACAATTGGTTTTTAATAAATGTGTTCAGTTCCGATGCAAAGACTCTATAAGTGAATCAATATTAACTCCAAAATATGCAATCTTTATTGACCTGACAACAGTATCGTAACCATATCCCTTCTAAATAAGTATATACAAAGGTTTTGATAGCTTCTGAGGTGAATACTGCCATTTTTGTGCTTTATAAAGAATATTTCTATAAAGTATTGGATGTGACAAACCTGAAAGTATAAGAAGTCTGCATGTTGAGCTATATTTATGAATGATGTCCTTATACCGATGATAAAATTTAGTAAATGTGTTGACTAGTTTGTGATATCGAAAACACTGCTATAATAACTTTACAGTAATACATGTATATAAATTCCTCTCGTTAAAATCTAAAGCATTGTTACATACATGAGTAAATCTTACAAGTTGAGATAGATAGACACCGTAAGATGGTGACAAGGGAACGTCACCATCTAAAAATGAATAGCTAACGATAGAAAATGAGTAAGTATCTCTTTTATCATATATTTTAGTATCAAGCTTTGCGTTAATGATAAAGATAACAAAATCGAGGAAAGAGCAGTGGTCATTGTTAGTATTAGCTTTATTTAAGGTAAGTTTAACAGGATAAATTTCTTTATTATCAATACTGAAGTCGTCATTATTGATCAGTCTGTTGTTAGTTAAGAAATTGCTGTTAGTATATTTTCGTTCGTGTACGTGTTAAAATTGTTAAAACTACATTAGAATTTTAAAGGAAAGTATAATGTATCATAACATTTACATTTGAACTACTAGTATATCGCATTTTTTTCGCAATATATTCATTACCCGTACCCTACTGGGCAGATTTAAAAAAAAAATTCTTCAATGCGCCATATTTTTTTCTAAATAAGTTGGACTACAAACTGTTTAGCCGTTTTTGGCTAAACTTTTTGGAATTACAGGTCCTCAATGCTCTTCAATTATGTACCTGTTTGGCGTATAACCATATTGATCTGTGCGTCACTAATGAGTCGTATGTATACAAAACGAGCGTCTGGCGTATTCTATTATAATCCTGGTACCTTTGATGATGTTGATAACTATTTCCCAGTCATACGTTTCCTGTAGGCGGATTCATGTCTGACGTACTAAATTTTCAATCAGAATCTTGAATGGAGTTGTGTTTCTTTGTAAAGAGTTGATTTACTTGTCCAAACTGTTCGTGGTTACTTTTGTAGTACATAATTTATTTATGTTATATTTTGGGAGTTTGGTGGACTTGACTAATCTAAAAAAAAATTATTCATGTTATTAAGATAACTAATTTGCTTTCCTAAGATCAGAAGATTTTAAAACTGCCTACAGTTGACAATATATTGACTTCGATCTGTTGATTTTGCGTAAATGGGCCATTGACTCATAGACGTATATTTCAAAAGATTAGCTTAAAAATACCAGAAGGACATTCAAAATTTATGGAAAATAAGCTGACAACGTCATGATTAAAAAGAATAAGACAAAACTACATATAATAGTACATAAGACACAACATAGACAATTAAAGACTAAGCAATACGAACCCCAATAAAACCTTGGATGCTGCTTCACATTGGACACCCGTCATGTTGCTCCTGTTATTACAAACTCGGTAAATATTCATAACAAATCATAAAATCGAGAAACAAAATGGGAAATGTGTCAAAAAGACAACAATCCCACAAAAGACAAATAACAGTCATATTTCACTACCTAATAACTATCTTAAAAGGCATCACTTACGTTCTCCAAATGGGAGAGTATCCAATGTAAAAGCACCACCAGCATCGACAAATTCAAAGTTCTCGTCACTTGTAGGACTATAAAGACCTGTCCATATATCTACATTGTTTCCTAAAATAAAATTTGGATTGTTATCACTGTCAATTTTTATTTTTTTTGGCTTAAAATATTCACCAAAAAACTGAACTGCTTAAATAATGCAAAACGGAAAGTCCATCATAAAATGACAAAATCCAAAGCTTAAACACAGCAGACGAATGGACAACAATTTTCATATTCCTGACTTGGAAAAAGGGTGGATTGCATATGGTTTGATAGCTAGCTTAACCTTTCACTTGTATGACAGTTGCATCAAATTCCATGATAATGACAACGATGAACAAATTGAAATGGATAAAAGATCCTTCGGTGAGTTATTATACACATTTAAATAAGTGTATAAGTTATCTAAACTGAGAAAAGGGGGAGGTCTGAGGGTCCTGGTCCCGAAATACCGAGAGTAAAACACGAAATCACGAGGTCCTGAATTTATATAAATTTAAATCCTGACATCCCAACATTCAATGACTGGTTATGTGTCATATTAACGGTTGGAAAATTCTGCTTAAATATGAGTTTTGATGGATGGAGACACCAACCCTGTTGAATCAATAGGTCTTGCTATGAGATTCGTTATTAAATTGCTTTATTTAGTTGCACTGTTTTTTTATCAGATAGGATTGTGCTTGTATAAGTTAACATAGTTATGGCTTAGTTATTTATTGAATTTTGCATCCCCTTTGAAAACCTTGCGGATCGGGACGTTAATGTACTATTTTTTATTGAAGTAGTTCTATAAAAAAAAAATCAAAATTTTCAATCATATGAAATACAACATCCGCACAGTATATGGTAAAGGGCAGAAAGGTGGTCGGACGTTGTGATGGTAAAGCCAATTGTTACAAAAAAAATACCTTTTCCGATTCATTTAACTTCAAATATATTAAGTAATTGCGCGTCCAGTACTGATTTTACAGATTTTAGAGTTTGTTCATCATACTGCAACATTAACAAAACACTGTCATTAGCAAAGATATTCAACTTCTAGTTTCAAATCAAGATTTTTTCAATGCTTTGTTGCTCTGAGTTGGTAATAGGATACCATACATTCGACAGTATGATCTGAAACATTTATTGTAATACAATTGAATCTTCCACTAATTATTTAAGCTCCTTTAAAGTTCTTACAGTTGTCCTTCTATTTTAAAGAAAAGAGTATCTAAATATCCATCTGCTATATTAAAGTACGATTACCCACTGCCGGTAAAACAATCATTTTCTCGATACATGTTATTTAAGGAATAACGATTTAAAACGGATTTAGAACGGATTTAGAACAATTTACATGCTTACTAAGAACAAGTAATTACCGATTTGTTTGTCAATAAATAGTCATTTTCTTTTAATAACAACGATGCACTTAACATTGCACAATAACAAATGACTTAATAACTCATTACTTACCGAAACCCGTCGTACTCTTAACAGCAGCAGCTTCTGCTACGGTATTTGGCGCCCATAGGTAGGCACCTTTCTTCCTACATATATTCTTAAATTGAAAAAGAATAAAGAGATCTAGTTTCTGCATTTATATCATAATTTTAGTAAGCACATCATTATACGTTATGTTTTTTGTAGCAGTTCAATATTTGTGTTGTTTCACTCTTATATTTGCTGTGTTTTGTTTTCGCTTAAAACAGTTATGACTAATGGCAACCGTCAGCAACTGTTGATTTGCTTTACTTGATGCCTTCAAATTAGAATAGCACGATCAAAAATAACGCAGCATGACGAGTTCATCATACTGAGCAGGATCTGTTTACCCTTTCGTAGTATCTTAAATCACCGCCAGTATTTGGCGGGGTTGCTGTAGCATTGTTTTAACTATTTATATATAAGGTTTTATGTACTATTGTGTTTCTGTTTGTCTGTTTGTATTTTTCTATTTTAGCCTTTGTGTTTTCGATTTATGAGTCTGTCGCTTAGACATGGAAGTGTTTTAGACTCTGTAAGTACCTGCATCAATTATCTTTATGTAAATTTGTGTAGGATTAGATTTATGATTTTTTTAGTATAACAAGGCTAAAACAAGTGTGAAAGTAATCATATGTCTTTTTTTTTCTTTTTTCTTTCGATTTACCATTGTTGCTATCAATAATAAATTATACATGTTTTAACGATGTTTAGAGTACAATGTTATAGCAAATGAAGGTCTTTGAAACGGACACAGATATGCCTCAATTAGTATTTAATGCTTTGCAATTAATTAATTGTAAATATTTCGTGAACCATATTTTAAAATCTTATTTCAAACCTACTCTGATAAGGTGTTGATGTAAATGTATATTCTTTTTGGTTTTTTTTGCGCTTTTGATTTTACCATTTTACCACAAACTTTCCGTTTTAAATTTTCTTTGGAGTTCAGTTGTTTGGTGATTTTACTTTTATCTAATCTGATAGCAGATAAAATATACTCACCAAAGCATTAGTCCAGGTCTGCTCATCGTCTCCACCGAAAAAGTAACAATTAATACTAGCTGTTAAGTCATTTGAAATGGTGTATCCTTCAGGGCAACTAGTTGGAACACATGGTGGTACTAGTGCTACATGTATGACACAATATGAGTTAATTATTAATTGAAACACATGGTACTATTAATACGAAACTATTTGTTGGAACACATGACACTATCAATATGACACAATATGAGTTGATTATCACTTGGAACATATGGTACTATTAATATGACATTATAAGTTGGAACACATGACACTATCAATTTGACACAATATGAGTTTATTATTAGTTGGAACACATGAAACTATTAATATATGGCACAATATAAATTGATTATATATTAGAACATATGATACTATTAATATGACACTATAAGTTGAAACAAATGACACTATCAATATGACACAATATGAGTTGATTATTAGTTGGAACACATATTACTATTAATAGAACACAATATGAGTTGATTATTTATTGGAACACATGGTAATATTAATATGACACAAGATAGTGAATTTTAAGTTGGAACACATGATACTATCAATATGATACAATATGAGTTGATTTTTAGCTGGCACACATGATACTATACATATGACACTGTATGAGTTGATTATTTTCCTAATTTTCTATATAAAATAGGAACACATCATTTTATTTTTTTTTCTTCAAATTGCCAGGGTTAAACAAATGGACCAGTCAATTGCAAACGTTAAGCTATTAGACTGGTCAGTATTTTCCAACTTTTTGCGTTCGGTTAAACAATTTCATAACAAGTGTCATCATATTTGGTGGATTTTCAAATGCAGCATCGGGATGGGCTGATGTTGAGAATACCGCGGGTGTTGCAACTTCAAGTTTTACCTCTTGTATTTAGGGTTGTATCATTGCAAAACGTAGCCTTTCCATTCACAATATATATGAAGTAAACATGAAAAAATATGATTGTGTTTCTGTTTTTTATATTGAGAAAGTTGATTTAGCCCCGAAATTTATTGTCTGATTCCTCTGTCGGTATAATAAAACACTAACTTACTGGATTAACATGGAATAGAAAGTTTATTATCCCCTCGTATACAGCTATTGCCTTTGGACAATAGTTGCATATCGGGGACAATAAACTTATTATTTCACTCATACACAGTCCAAAATTTAATAAGTATACACTTTTAATATCACACAATATCAGTCAATCATAAGATGGAACACTATACACCTATTGACTGGGTGTATGGGTTATATCAAGATTGTTGTTCCTGATATACCAGCTATTGCTCGAGGCAAAGCCGAGGGCAATAGTTGGTATGCGAAACTATACCACAACCAGTCATTAGGTGTTTTATTATACTGAACAACAGTTTTTAAGGTGGTATGGGTGTCTTTCGCCATCTTGGATTGTAAAAAACAGAGAATCTTAGGTCCATATTTTCTATCAAGTTAGCAAAATTTGATGCAGGAATGCAGATATTTATGTGAATTTTCATTTAAAAGAACCAATTTATAAGAATGTAACTTAGAAATATTAATATTTTTACAAGTGTATATTATTTTTGGTTATTCTTAAATATTTTCAAATTTGCATTTTAAGGGGAGGTAACTCTAAAACAGTGCATTTTCTGAAGGACTCTACATGAAATTTTCCTATTTTGTCTTTTAGCCAGAAAAAGCGCACGGTGACCCTATCTTTTCTTTTGATATTCTCAAAGCATTGTCTGAAAGCTATCTTTTCCTAATTTATTTTACAATTCTATCATTTCGTTTAGTTTCTAATCACAAAATATTGGTTTTTCCTGTATAATCCATACAAAATTTGTCATTTTGTCACAACCTGTAGCTTGAGAAAATGCGCGGTGACCTATCATTTTTATAATATTTTTGAACATGTATCAATAGATACTACATTCTGACAAAGTATGAACAAATTCTATCATTTTTTTTTAGACTCCCATACCACATTAAGTGTTTTATTATACCGAGCAAACCATCTTTCTAAAAGTCTACATATATCATCAAAAAAAAAAGAAAAGAAAAATGTCACTCAACATGACATACACAAGATGAACTATAAGTTTTTTTCTTATAGTCTGTGTTTTGAATTTGTCAATATTTTCTTTTAATTTTATTGACTGCAATCAAGACTAGGAACTCTTGTGTTAAAATTTCAGTGAAAATAACTAAAGTAAACAAAACACAAACACAGTTAAGTAGACAACCGCAGATCCAAATTTTATTTAATACTATATTTTATTCTTTAAAAAATGCGTCGGGAAGATTAGCTTTCTCTTTTATAATTTCTTCTTGTTCAGGCATATTATTTGGAAATTAGGCTAGACTCAAACATATTATACCGATAAAAAAAAATGGCGTTGATAAGGGCACAAATCCAAGCACAATAGTTTATGACGTCGTTATTGTCCAATGGAAAATAAGTTTTAAAAAGTACGGAAATATGATTATAAAACTAATAACCGTGGTAATAGTTTTTGAAACTATTGTCTGGCAAATACTCTGTGGAATGAAATAGCACAAGTATTTCATTATCTTTTGTGTAGAAAAAAAAAATCTGAGGTATAATAAATGGTACTATGAATATCACAGAATACGAGTAGATTATTCGAAATAAAAGCAATAGAATAAAGTCAATTGATAAAATAAACAAACATCATAAGGTTAATATTACGAAATTCAAATGGTGGAAATTTTATTTGACTTATAACTATACCAAAGAAAAATACAAATTTTCAAGTTATTCCCCGGTTCATTGGATATTTTAAGAAAGAACATGTTCGTCATAAAACACTATTAGAGGTAGTGATGAATTTTCAGAGTTTGTTTACAGTTTCTAATAATTCTTTGTTAATTGTATTCTGTTACCTTCACTCTCAAATTTTCAAGTGACGTCTTTCTTGATCTTTGTTTTGCTTTTGGATAAATGTTAACTTTAACTCACCTAATGTGCTGTATATGGTGGAAGGCTCCTCGGTACCAAACAACTCAGACGACTTTTCAGCTGCTGTAGGTAGCTGTGATATATCTCCTGCAAGTAGTATTTTTTCGTTTAATTATAGACGTAGAGAGTCAGTCATTTTACCAGTTGACAATTTAAGAAAACGAAACCGTACTGTCGAATAGGCGAGCCTTGAATATCAATTCTAAACGATAATACTATATTAATTTAGCGTTTAAATTCTAGCATGAAGATATTTTGATTGATATTACCTTAAGGTGGTATTTAATTGGAGTCTTCAACAAAAATGATAGAATTTGATATTACTGGTAAAACCTAGTATATACTTATATATGTTTAAAAATATTATACAAATGATAGGTCATTGTTCATTTTCCCAAGCTACAAGTTTTGACAAAATGACACATTTTGTATGGATTATACAGGGAAAAAAACATCATTATGTGATTAGAAGATAAACTGAATGATACAATTGTAAAAAAGAATTTTAAAAAAAATACTTTTAGAAAATGCTTTGAAAATATCAAAAGAAAAGATAAGGTCACCGTACGTTTTTTCGAGCTAAAATTACAAAATAGGAAACTTCCTTGTTGATTCTTAAAAAAAATGCTCTTTTTCAGAGTTACCTCACCATAAAATTCCAAAATAGAAACATTGAAATTCAACCAATTAAAATCTACACTTGTAAAAATATTAATATCTATAAGTCATATAATTTTATATTTTTTTAAACAAAAGTTAACATTCTGCACTCTAGCACCATTTTTTTTAAAATTATACATACTTTATTGAAATCTTCACATTTGTTAGTTTGATATAGAAAGTACCGGTACCTTATCCCGGCCTCATTAACCATTAGATTGTATATATAAAAAAAATTGTTAGTATTCGTAGTATTCAAGATTATAAAAATATATACAATGTAGTATTGGGTATCCGTTATTTCAATATTGATCAATAAAGAGATAATATTATTTTAAAAGAAAGAGTGAGAAGAGAAGAAAAAATAAAAAAAATAAATAATATGCAAAACAAAAAAAAACAAAAAAACAAAAACAAAAAAAGGAAGAAAGAAAAAACAAATTCCTTGAAATTTAGAAACTGGCAGTAGTAATTTATTCTTAAGATACAACATTAAATAAATTTGGCAAAGTTGGTTTTCCATTGTAAATAATTCATACAAACACAAAACAGATATCAAAGAGTATATATGCTATTTTAGGCACAAAAACAAGAACAAAAAACAATAAACAACATACAACAATATATTATACAAAATATATATGGTGATGAGGAGAAGGCTTAAATCAATATACAGTACACAATAACATTACATAGGGTGATGCTAAGTTGCTTAAGTAAAAATTATTCTAGTAATGGAAGCCAGGGTCCCAGTAGAGATTAGCAATGTGAAGAGGCTTTGTTTTAAGAATATGTTTTTATCTAGTATTAGATTTTCTTTTAAATAGTTTTTTTAGCCCTACAAAGTTCACATGATTTTCATATAGTTTTGTTCTATAGATAAAGAATTTTGATAAAAGTATTATTAAAGGTTTTTATTTTAATTTTTTCTGTTTCTCCAAACACCTCTTCATTTTTTGGTATGAATTTATTTTGTAAATCTGACCAAATTTTGCTAACTTTATTTAAAAGCTGGACCTTAGATTCTATGTTTTTGACATCCTAAGATTGCGAAAACACTCATACCAAATTAACCGGTAATAGCCTAGCATGTTTTGATTTAAAAACACGTGCGTATAGTAAATAAATACACGTGTTCCCGAGTAACCTTCATAAATAAATATACTCACGGGATTATGTTCGTCACTTATGATAGGGGAAGGCTTATTATAGCATATCTTTGAGAAAATATCCCTAATAGATGTTGACAAACACAATTGTAGAGAATAATGTTCAATTTAACAAAAATAAAAAATAAAACTAACATAAAAAGTTGATTTTAGAGGAATGTTCAATGCAAAGCTGCATACTATTATCATTTGGACAATTATTCTAAATAATATCTATGTTTGAATGATCTGCCGTTCTTGATCTTCCATAAATATGCGAAATTTGCTAGTTTTATCTATGTAGTGCCATCAATTTTGTTTTGCAGTATAGCCAATACTCTTTCCCATGTGTGAGTTGGTATAGATAAATAAGGCAATCTTAAAAAAAACTTTTGAATGAAAAAATGTACAAATTATAAATGTATAAAAATTCTATTGAGAATAATTTTTTCCCACATTTATGCGGCATATATTTCGAAAACAAGAAAACATAGATCCTTAATTGTCTCAATTGGCGTTTTGATACCTTCATTTGAGATTTATTGAAATGGGATATTTATAAATCAATTGTTAACAATTATTTACTTTTGATTTTTTTTAAATACTAAGGCTTTTCTACCTCAGAAAAAGATTACCTTAGCTGTATTTGGCAAATATATGAGGCATTTTGGTCCTCAATGCTCTTCGAATTAATACTTTATTTGGCCATATAAACTTTTTTGAATTCGAGCGTCACTGATGAGTCGTTTTTATTTTTATTGATATGGTCATATTTATAAATTAATTCTTTAGAAAACTTTAAAAAAATTAAATACTCAGGCTTTTCTACCACAAGAATGGGTTACATTCGCTGTATTTGGCAATTTTGTTTATGAATTTTGGTTCGCAATGCTCTTCAACTTTATACTTTGTTTGGCCTTTTTATATATTTCTTTTTAATTCGAGCGTCACTGATGAGTCTTTTGTAGATGAAACGCGCCTTTGGCGAAAAAACAAAATGTAATCCTGATATATATAATGAGTGTATGTATAACAACTGTGTCGATGTCACTGCTGGTGGAGTTTTAATTAAATTTTCGAGGGTATCACCAGCACAGTAGCAAGCACTTATATGCTGACATGAATTATCATTGATAAGATCATTTTTATAAAATAAATGTTTATAAAACTTTTGAATTTAAAAAAAAAACTAAGGCGTTTCCACCTTTGTAGTTTTGGCGTAGAAGAATACAATCAATGTAATTCAGTTATCTCCCCGAAAAATGAGTAACATTTTGTTTTATCCCAAATTAGTAACTGATTTGTGTTGCCTGAACAGCTGTCGGAACAGGTGTGGGAACAATAACAGGAACAATAACTTGAATGGCTGCTTGAACAACAGGTCTTGGCATTAATAACAATGATAGCATGAGTAACGCTATTGGTAAGAATGGTGTAGCAAGGAATGGAAAAGCTGATTCTGTGCCTGTATCAAATACTATTGTGGTGTCTAAAAAAAGAAATAAATTATTTATGCATATAACGTCAACAATTATATATGATATTTTAAAAGTGCAGTCAAACCTGCTATAGAGACCACCCGTTGTATGCAAAAACATGTGCTCAAAGACCTCGAATTTTAGACTAAAGTACATGTTATATAAATTAAACCTGTATTGAAAGACCACATGTCTTAAGAGACAGCTTTTTGCTCTGCCTTAAGTGGTCTCTTAAAACAGGTTTGAAGGTCAAAATATAGGGTTGTGCGGCATATTTTCAACGTGTATATGCCCTGAACTTCTCACAGTTAAAAACTAACTCTAATTTTCTTAACTAATTCTAACTCGAATAAAAGGTGACTGTATTTCAAAGGTTTTTATCTGCATATCGTTTCTTGTAACTAGTTACGGGTTTTGGCGGGGTTTGGTTTGTGCATTACTGTGATTTTTTTTTAATGGTACCAATTTCCTTGGAAAAATAGTATATTCAAGGATATTTTATTTCGGGATTTTTGAAACGTTTATGTCCGTATCCGTTAAAAAGAGGGACGAAAGATACCAGGGTTAAACAAGTCAAACTAATAAATCGAAAATAAACTGACAACGCCATGGCTATAACTGAAAAAGACAAACATATAAGAAATGGTACACATGCCACAACATAGAAAACTAGAGAATTAGCAACACGAATCCCATCAAATACTAGGGATGATCTCAGGTGGTCCGGAAAAGTATCGAGCCTTGAAAGGTAATTGTCTTTTCTTTTTAACTTCGAATGTGTTTTTAATTTTACTTTTTATAATACAACACCATTTATGTTGTTTAATTTCAGTTTTCAGTATTTAATATACCGGTTACTGAACAGAAACTATTTAAGGTGGTACTTAACATTACAGGGAGATAATTCTAAAAACTTAGCTAAACAGTTGCTTCCCGTTGCATTACGTGTGATAATTATTGTAATAACGTCTTTGGCATCTATTCGACCACATTTAAGATATGGACAAATCATTGAGATTCTAAAAACTCTTTTTTTGATGATTTCAAAAAATCTTCTTTTTCTATACCCTATTTATGTGTTCAAGTTGTATCACTAGCCATTAAATCATGACTGTGTTAGGGTGCCAAATTTTATAAAGATATCCAAGATTTACCTATACGCGACGATTTATATTCGCGATATTTTGTTTACTCGCGAAATTTACTTAGTTTACAGTATTACATTATCATTATCAATATCTTTTATGAAAGATTTTACCTGAAGGTATTCTGTCAACGTTAAGAACATTATCTTGCTGCTCGTCAAATGGATTTTGTCCCGTTATGATCAGTGCACCACTTTCAAACAGGAATACCAAAATTATGAGTAGAGTAAGCTGAAATTTATAAACGCAAAAATAGCAATCCGCTGTTTAAAAATCATAACTCGATTAAATAAACAGAGTTGAACAGGGAAACACATAAATGACAGAAGATCGAGGACAAATGTTCAACAGGAACACTGAAGTGCAAGAAAAACAAACGCTAATATACATAGAAACGAAGTGTTTTATGAAAAAAAAAGTACAATTTTTTTTTAGAAACAAAATGGTGAGTTGAACCTTATTATATGGCTAGAAAACCCCAATCTTGTTATTTTAGCACATTATGAACATCCACATTCTTACAGTAAAGATAAAGTTCAAATTACAAAGTCTATAAAATCAGGATGTACAATTATAATATCAAAATTTTTGAATGGCAGCTTATTATATAACAAAAAACAATGCAAACAAAAGTGAAAATATTTAAATGAGGATATTAGATTTCACTTAACAGGTGGTAATGGTGTACAAATAATGTTTAAACAGTATAAAAACTAACTTTGTACGAATCTTGGAAAAAACACGTACTAGGCAGTTGTAACAAGTAACGGTTTTCCCTAATATCTAAATACGATTCTTCATATATTTGTTGCATATATCTAGAAACTTAGTTTAATTTCGAGTTTACAATTGTACGACAATTTATATGATTTGATTTCAAATAAAAAGTGAGATAAAATTGTGTTCAACTTAAACTTTTTTTCAAAACCTAAACCTAGCATTACAATTACGTGTTTAATTTATTTGATAATTTTTAATCCCGAGTGATATTGATTTGATATTATTCATATCTTCTTTCTAAATGAATGCATGTCTTTCTCACAAAAGTTTGTTAAACGTTTTGTACCGTTTGATATAAATTGTTAAACTAAAGTAGAAACACGTGCATAATTTATAAAAAAAAAAAAGATGTGGTATGATTGCTAATGACACAACTGTCCACCAAAATGACACAGCCATTAAAATCTATATGTCACCGTACGGCCTTCAACAATGAGCAAAGCCCATACCGCATATTCAGCTATAAAAGGCCCGATATGACAATGGAAATCAATTCAAACGAGAAAATGAACGAAAAACAAATATGTAACCCATATACAAACGACACAACCACTGATTTACAGGCTCCTGGCTTGGAACAGGCAAACACATTACTAATGAGGCGATGTTAAACAGGTTAGAGAGATCCCAACCCTCCCCAACCTGGGACAGTGGTATAAAAGTATAACACAAGAACTACATTTTTGTAACTATAAAAATACATTCCTACAACAAAAAGACATTAGGAACAGATCTGAGAGTACTCGCAGTTATCTGACAGCTAGTTAAAAGCCACTCACAACTTATAAAAAAATCATGCATTTAAGACTAAATTATTTAAACGGTTTTACTGACTCTGTTTGAACTGTCAAAGAACGCAGGGACATGTTGTTGGTTATAAGTTTAAACATATATCCTGTGCTGAATTAAAGCAAAAGTATGTTGATTATTGAATTTATAACGCGGGAACAATAGCTCCTGTAGAAATTATAGACACTGAAGACAATGCTCATTTATGCATATTTTATTTAATTGGCAGTTCTGCATCTTAATCAGCTGAATGTTTGGAGAAAGTGATGATAAAGTCTTTTTATTGACAATTACAGCAATGTAAGAAAGGAGGGTAATACCTAAATTTGAGTAATTTTATACAAAGTTTTACGTTATGTCAAGCAAGAACATACCTCTTTTTTGTGCAAAAATATAATTAAAAGATTGATGTAACCTACGAAGAACAACAAACTGTAGACACATTTGCAGCGAGCGTATAGTTTCTCAAAATTATTGCAACTTTGCAAACGTATGTTAACAACAACTGATCTTAACGTGTGGTTACAGGCTATACAAGCTTTACAAGCCAGCTATGATGTCTATATTAACTACATGTATTACCGACTGTCATGACTACGTGCAGCAAGGTAATGATCGTACAATATACATTATAATGGAGTTCGGGTCCATGCAATAACATCTCTATGCTCATGACTTTAGGGATATTCATCTTAAATTCATATTTCACTATTTAGCCCCATTCTATTATTAGGTAAGACGTCATGCGCTACCCTTATATATTCTGTCTTTCTTATGCTTTTTGAGAATTGAAAATGGAAATGGGGAATGTGTCAAAGAGACAACAAACTCGATCAAAAGGCAGACAACATATTTTTTTTGGTAGTTGACAACAGGTAGTGTCCACGTTTTAAGCCGAACAGTTGTATCATTTGTAGTTAATTAAATTCCTGTGTGCTTGTTCATATTCTAGACGCCAGTCTATGCTTCTTTCAATTTGAAATTCGGTTAAAAAAAATATATAATAAGTTTAGAAATGAACAAATACTAGATACTAAAGTTGTTAAAAGGGCATCTACACGTCTCAATCTTCAACATCGATTTTTTTTTAAATACTACTGTCGCCAAAATTTATAACAATACAAATCTTAGTTAAACTTTTATCGATGAGTGTGATGCCAAAAAATGACTAACATTGTCCACTTCTTTTTAACAACAATACGACAAGGTCAACGTTTAATAGTCGCACATTGTCCGCACGATTTGAAACGCATACCAATTGAAAATAAACGAACAGTATTATCTATTTGCTAACACGAAACAAAACGGGATGCTGTATTCAGTACGTATAGGTTAAACTGGACGATTTTTATCTAACCGTATTTCGTGTTGACATACTCATCAATTCAAAGGTGTCCTGGTATCTATGATGAGTTTATTTAACAACAATCATACTATCAAATATGAAACAATTTAACCTTTGGAAGAGGTAAATACGCAGTCTTAGAAATATCATTTAAAGTTTGTACGATAAGGGAAAGTTATTGCATTAGATTGAATACATGTGTTCATAGACAGTCTATACTCTTGGTGTTTATGATAATAATATGCACTAAGTTGTGACCTAGCATCTGCCAACAGACACGAATTATCCTGCTTTAGATAATCAAACATTGCAAATGGAATTGCCGGTACATTGTCTTGTAATGCTGGATTAGCCAATCAAATTAACGCATATTCTCGTTTTACTTTTTGGTATAAATTTCGACTCTTGATACACAAGGACACAATTGCAAGGGGAATCCAGGTACTGCAACTTCTCTTTCAACCATTAAGTCACCAACGTCATTAGGGTTACTATCCTGTCAGTGTTTGATGTGCCCTTGCAAAAAAATCTGAACAAAAATGAAAAACATTGCATTGTGCTGTACATAACATTTATAAATGGTGCAAATAAAAACATGGAACTTGAAATTAAATGTGCATTCAGTAGGATCTTCAACGATTCAAGACTTTCTGCAGCGGTCACCAAGGTATGTAAGGTGTTCCAATCTCTTATTGTGCTTGGATAGAATTATTCTTTCCTGATGCTGGTCTTGCATGATGGTATTTGGAAAAAGCGGGTATTCATCTGTCTTGATAATCTGTCAGGTGGTACATGTATCAGTTTATCGCCAGCATCAACCTTTACTTCCTCATTTAAGATTTTATAAAAGTGGGTTAGTCTAGCATTCTTTCTTCTCTCCTCTAGTGTTGTCCATTTTAGTTTGTGTAGCATGGATTCAACTGATGATGTATTGTGGTACATACTTTGATGATCTTTGTTGTATCATGTCTAGTTAGTGCTTGTCTTTTGTAGATGATGAGCACAAACTGAACTCGTATAATCAACTGTTAATCTAACTAATGCTGTATATGCCTTTTCTTTGATATCGCTGTTAGCTATATTTGACTTTCTTTTGAGGAATCCTATTGTCTTATTTGCTTTCTGACATATGCTTTTTATATGAGCCCCTCATTTTAGATCAGATGGTATGGTTACTCCTAGATAATTGATAGATGATACATGTTCTAAGTTGTGGCTCTTGAGGATGTAACTATTGAGTTTTGCGTCCTTCTTGTAGGGGGCAGGTGCTTGAAATGCTTCGATCCAAAAGTTTTTACTCAAATATTATGAGTAGTTTTTTAAATAACAAAATCAGTATGACAAGATATGAGCTGGTCATTGTAGGCATTTGCTACAAGTCATGTAAATAAGTTTCTTTTTTTATTCATTTCAAGAATCATACATTTTCATTTATATTCCAGATACACAACAACTTTAACTAGTAATATACTTAAATTATAGACTTAGACGATATGAGAAGAATGTATTCAGTATAATACATGTAGTAATTTATCTCTAAACTCAAGAGATATTTATCAACTTATCTCTACACTCAAGAGATATTTATTTAATTCATCTCTACACTCAAGAGATAATATGTTAGTGTGTCAGAAAAATACATAAAAAGGCTGAGTTTTGCTATCTTACTAAGAAAATAAATTACCTAAGGGAAAATCCTCACTTCCAGTGAATTTAATCAAAATACCTCTTTCTGACATTTTTGTATATAGTTGTAACTGATACCTCACCAGTTACATAAAAAATGTTTATTATTATAAGTTATATTCAGAAACTTTCCTGAATAACAACTAACAATGGACTACAGTTAATAACCTTAAATAGACTGTTTTGTTTATCGTAATTTCCATACCTTTAGGGAATTATCCCTTAATTGCATAATGTTTTCCTATTTTATTTTATTTAATAGAAAAAGACAAACGTCAACAGTAAACATGAACTACAATGAACATTTTTAATAATCCTTACTTTAAAAGATAAACTATAAATAAAGCTTTGCCAGAAATAATACGATAATTAGATATTCTAAAACAATTTAAAGGAACTTTCCTAAATTTACCAAAAGATAAAAATGCTTTAAGCAAATGATCAAAATTACAGGAGTCCAGATCTAAAGAGTCCGCTCAAATGAAATATTCCTTTTTAACTTTGAAAACGCTAACTTTACTATTTTCCTTTACAATTTAACCTTTAAAAAAAATTAAATGTCTAAGAAATATTAACCATTTTGACTAAAATAAACTACGAGCAAATAAAAATACCAACTGTAAGAACCAAAAGTTTAAGCAGAACTGACGACAAAGCGTCGAAATTACGTCAATGTTGGATTGTTGGCAAAAGTTGGAAAATGCATTCTTGGATCGCGTGCTTGTCATCCAACTAAATATTTGAATTCTAAAATAAATTACAAAAATCACAATAATATACAATTTTAATAACCTGATATAATAATTACATTTATATGGTAACTAAAAATACAACAATATATATAGCGCCTCCGGAAGTCACAATACGTAAACAACATTGCGAATTATGTGTGTCACCCGCAGACTAAAATGATAAATATCAAGAATAATGAACAATAACATATACAAAACATTGAAGATGTTGAATACAAATACTAAAAGGAATTACAAGAAGTACATGTATATGAAAACAGTTGCAAACACGTAAAAATAGTGTTTTTATTGAACAGTTGTCCCAAATGACACATGGTTTCTACTGCTCATGTCAATACATTTCATTCATAAAATTCAAGCACAGGTGCGTGGAATTTTACTACGATTTACTACAGTTTCTACAATTGGATCTTCACAAAAATACAAGACATGCAGTTGGATTATTATTATGAACTGGTAATTTTATAACATGAACTTCCAATTGTTTATCGAATATACAAATATTCTACAAAAATCATTGTACTTGTTATAACTTTACTTTCTTAAATGTTAATTAAAACTTATTTGCTTCAATTAACATTACAAGTATTGTAATACAAGTTATTTCACACACTTACTGTTTCCTTTATAATAACTTTCATAAAAAATACAGAATATTAAAGAGTATGCTTTATTGATACCAATTTAAAACATACATCAAAAAATATCTTACATGTCTATAACACGTCACAATAGAATTCATGTGCCCTAGTCTTAGTACTCTACATCATGTTTGGTTTTTTGCAGAACAACGCATTGGTATTGATGGAACTGCAGCATTATTTTTTCTCCCCCATGCATGTGGATAGCTTATTTACGTCTTCTTGTATTGTAGGATGTTGCTTTCTGGTGATACAGTGAGGTACGCGATTATGTCATCTGCAAATTGCCTTACTGTTGATGAAATGTTTTTCGGCATGTCTATGTTGTAGAAGAGGAAGAGGCTTATTTGATCTGGACTATACATTTATGAAGTCAGACTTCAAACCTTCTATAACAGCGATATGTGTTGTATTAGTGAGCCTTTCAACTAAGCATTTGTTTTCCTTTAATTCCATAGTAGTCAAGTTTATGAAACAGGAGGCTGTGACTTACTTTGTCCATTATTAAGTTTCCTCGTTATGTCGTCAATGAACTCATCTAATTGGGTGCTGCATGTTAATTGTTTTCTAAACCAATGCTACACTTTGTATATAGGGTGTTATTTCATGGACATGCTTTGATACTATATCTGCGCTTGAATTTTTACTTGATAATATTTTGCTTTGGAGATTCCGTATATCCTCAAGTTCCAATGGGGACTTATTGTGCAACACAATATTGCGGACCTGTTTTTGTATTGTTTTGAGTTACATTGTACAACGTATGACTACAATTAGCAAAGACCCATCTAAACAACATTTGATACAAAAATTTAACAATACTTTTAGATATTTGGATGATATATTGGCTCTCAATGATGACGATTTCAGTATGTATACTTCAGAAATTTATACTATCTAACTTACTTTAAATAAAGTTAATACTAACTAATACCATCAATGACCAATGCCCGTTCCTCGATCTTGATATATTTAATACAAAAAAAGTATAATGAAAGAAATGATTTTCATTTCCTATTGTTAATCATCTATTGTTAGTGGGTGACGTTCCCTTGTCATCATGTTATGGTGTTTATATATCTCAACTTCTACGATTCGCTCGTGTTTCAAAAAACGTATTATATTAAGGCAAGATAAATTCATGTATTACTAAACTAGAGGCTCTAAAGAGCCTTTGTCGCTCACCTTGGCATATGTGAATTAAACAAAAGAAGCAGACAGTTCATGACGAAACTGTGTTTAGGTGATTGTGATGTATTTGTACATCTTCCTTTACTGAACATTCTTGCTGCTTACAATTATCTTTATCTATAATGAACTTGTCCGTGTATTTTCAGTGGAAAATGTTAGTAAAAATTTACAAATTTTATGAAAATTGTTAAAAATTGATTATAAAGGACAATAACTTCTAAGGGGGTCAATTGACCATTTTGGTCATTTTGACTTATTTTTTAGTCTTAAATTGCTGTACATTATTGCTGTTTACAGTTTATCTCTATTTATAATATTATTCAAGATAATAACCCAAAACAGCAAAATTTCCTTAAAATTACCAATTTAGGGGCAGCAACCTAACAACGAGTTGTCCGATTCATCTAAAAATTCCAGGGCAGATAGATCTTGACCAGATAAACAATTTGACCCTGTCAGATTTGCTCTAAATGCTTTGGTTTTTGAGTTATAAGCCAAAAACTGCATTTTACCCCTATGTTCTATTTTTAGCCGTAGCGGCCATCTTGGTTGGTTTGCCCGGTCACAAAACACAATTTTAAACTAGATAGCCTAATAATTATTCTTGCTATGTTTGGTAAAATTTGGCCCATTAGTTTCAGAGGAGAAGATTTTTGTAAAAGTAAACTAAGATTTACGAAAAATGGATGAAATTGACTATTAAGGGCAATAACTCCTAAAGGGATCAACTGACCATTTTGATCCTGTTGACTTATTTGTAAATCTTACTTTGTTTAACATTTTTGCTGTTAACAGTTTATCTCTATCCATAATAATATTCAAGATAATATCCAAAAACAGCAAAATTTCCTTAAAATTACCAATTCAGGGGCAGCAACCCAACAACTGGTTGTCCCATTCATCCTAAAATTTCAGCGCAGATAGATCTTGAACAGATAAACAATTTTACTCCTTGTCGTATTTGCTCTAAATGCTTTGGTTTTTGAGTAATAACCAAAAACTGCATTTAACCTCCATGTTCTTTTTTTAGCCGTGGCGGCCATCTTGGTTGGTTGGCTGGGTCAAAAAACACAATTTTTGAACTAGATACATCAATGATGATTGTGGCCAAGTTTAGATTAATTTGACTGGGCAGTTTCAGAGAAGAAGATTTTTGTAAAAGATCATGGAGATTTACGAAAATGGTTAAAAATTTACTATAAAAGGCAAAAACTCCTAAAAGGGTCAACTGACCATTTTGGTCATGTTGACTTATTTGTAAATCTTACTTTGCTGAACATTATTGCTGTTTACAGTTTATCTCCATCTATAATAATATTCAAGATAATAACCAAAAACAGTAAAATTTCCTTAAAATTGCCAATTTAGGGGCAGCAACCCAACAATGGGTTGTCTGATTCATCTGCAAATTTCAGGGCAGATAGATCTTGACCTGATAAACAATTTTAATATTTTTCTATTTTTATTCATGGCGGCCATCTTGGTTGGTTGCCCGGGTCAAAAAAAACACAAATTTTAAACTAGATACATCAATGATGATTGTGGCCAAGTTTGGTTAAATTTGGCCCAGTAGTTTCAGAGGAGAAGATTTTTGTAAAAGTTTACGCCGGACGACGGACGACGGACGACGGACGCCAAGTGATGAGAAAAGCTCACTTGGCCCTTCGGGCCCGGTGAGCTAAAAATAATAACAACAGAGTTTTCGATATCAAAAACTAATCAAAACATTTACTAAATGTATCATCGGTATAAGGAAATAATTCGTAAATACAACTCAACATGCAGACATCTTATACGTTTAAGTATTACACATCCAATCTTGTATGGTAATATTCTTTACAAAGCACTAACATGTCAGTATTCACCTCAAAAGCTTACAAAACTTTTAAACAGACTTATTCAGACGGGCTATAGTTACGATATTGTTGTCAGGTCATTAAAGAATGCACATGTTGGCTTTAAAATTGATTCACTTATAGGGTCTTTGCATCGGAACTAAACACATGTATTATAAAAAAAACACAGTTGTTGGCATGGCACGGGTTATATTCTTCTCATTTGTTTTATGCTAGTATGATACTAAACCTAACGGGAGGTATTGTGCCTGATATGATGAAGACTTAATCTTGGAATCAGTTTAAATAAGGTCTTCAGATGACATGTCAGTTAACTGCTAGTAGTCTGATGTTATTTCTGTATTATTGTCATTTTGTTTATTTTCTTTTGTTACATCTTCTGACACCAGACTCGGACTTCTCTGGAACTGAATTTAAATGTGCGTTTTGTTATGCGTTTACTTCTCTACATTGGCTAGGTGTATAGTGGAAGGGTTGAGATCTAATAAACATGTTTAACCTTGTCACGAGCCTCTGGCATTTGTTGGTCTTGTATGGTTTTTAATTTTAGTTTCTTTCGTATTACTCGAAGTTTAGTATGACGTCCATTATCACTGAACTAGTATATATATTTTTAAGGAACCAACTGAACAACGTTTCCGGGTGCGGGAGTTTCTCACTACATTGAAGACCCATTGGTGGCCTTCGGCTGTTTTCTGCTTTTTGGTGTGGTTGTTGTCGCTTTGACACATTCCCTATTTCCTTTCCAAATTTTATTTATGTTATATCTATCTGCGTGATTAATTCTGAGGTGAGTGACTATATGCTCCATAATTTTGCAGCAGATGCAGGAAAGAAATATGAATCTACAATTGATGGCTTCAAATATTTTGCCTTTATTAAAAACTGGGCATACATTTGCTGTTTTCCATGTCGTTGGTACAATTTCAGTTTCATATGATCTTCGATATATCATCGTTAAGATTGGTGTTATATGTGAAGCTATCTCTTTATAAACTCTTCATGTCAAGTTAACTGGGCTTGCTGCTTTATGTTGGTTGAGATGCAGAAGTCATTGCCTCCAAGGTTGTAACCCCATATAAGATAACCCAGGCGTTCCTATTGATTATTATTGTTTTGTTATAAATTATAAATTCAGATTATCATATACTTAGACTAAATAACATATGATTTTTACTGTATGATAATAGCATTAAATTAACGTCAATTCCATATTTTTCGAATTGGTGCTTAACGGGCTGATATGAAAAGTTTATCACATGATTCGAGTGTTATCACATGCCTTTCCGTAAAGTATACTTTGTAAAATAATTAAAAAAAAATATATAAAAAATCACAATCAAGTTATTTATTTAAATAAATGCATTTTTCAAAAGTTTCAAACATAATTTAGAAAGTTACTTTACAAAAAAGTTGACTTTTCCAAACAGTGTTCAGTAAGTATATTTTTGAATTATTTTTTGTCGTTTCGTCAAAATTTAAATGTTTTTTCTTCTCTGTTGAGGCATATGATAGAAAGATTTCATATTAAATGTACTAAATTTGGGGGTTCGACGTCCATGAACTTTTCACCCTTGTAACTTCTTTTTTGGAAACCACGTAAAAGGATCAGTATATGAATCTGTGATTTTTCTCTATCGTTGAAGCATATGATAAAAAGATCATAGCATGTCATTGTTCATATCGCATGTATTATCAGCCCACGGTCAATATCAGCCTTCGAGCCGTGCGGCTCTTTGGCTGATATTGAACCTAGGGCTGATAATAAATGTACCTGCGATTTGAAAAATGCCATGTAATAATCTGATATTATCGATGCTGTTGTTTTCAAGATCATTTTTTATCAAACATCAAAACATATAAGATATAGTATGCTTGAAATTACTTTCTTCATTTTAGCCCCGTTGTTGATACTGAGTCAAAGAATTGTATTATTGTATCTCTATCATTGCATAACAACAAGACAACAAATAATAATAATGGTTAGAAACATGCACACAAGAACCCAGGATGAACGGACCAGCATTCCTCTGCTCCACCTAGAATATCAAATAATCATCCCTCGAAGCATTGAAATAATTGTCCTTATATGTATGCCTTAATTACGATACTGCACATTGATTTAAAAAAAATGAATCAAATATATATACAAATGGTATTAGTGCCAATGAGACAAATCGACATAAGAGACCAAATGACACAGGAATAAACAACTAAAGGTCACCGTACGGCCTTCAACAATTAGCAAGGTCCATACCCCTTAGTCAGCTATAAAGTCCTCGGAAAGCAATGTAAAAAGTAAAATCACAAAAATACTGAACTTAGAGGAAAATCAATTCGGAAAGTACATAATCACATGGCAAAATCCAATAACAAAACGCATCAAAAACGAAAAAACAGTTTAAACTTCAAATACAAAAAATGTAATACTGGTCTTTGTATATAGATTTTGAGTACTTCGTACGAAAAAAACATACAGATTTTATATAATATTGTCTGGGTAGATCTTCTTTTTAATACCTCGGCTAGTTAATCTACATTATTTTATTTAACGTCGGTACTTTTCGGTAAACGAATAAAAATAAACAACAAAAGCACGCCATTTTTCGTTTGTCGTCGGCTGATGCAAAATAGTTTAATTTTACGTGCAAATGAATCAAAGTTTGGCAAAAAGGAACATTGTATAATTGCTTTTGAAGTGATGAAGTTTACCATCACACGGAAAAATTTACGAACGACACCACGAGTTGGTTGACCATAACTGTAGGTATTTACCGTCTCTAGGTAAGCACATACGCAAATACATTTTTCGTCACTTCATAACTTGACTAACGTAAATAAAAATTTGTACTTACAACTATGTGTTTACATAATTTATGTATGATACAAATACAGCTTGTTATGGTTCAAACTTAGTTGTCATTGGCAATCAATATGCACTTGTTTGTCAGTAAAACTTTGATTTTGTTTAGGATGACTAAGATGCACTTATCTTACCTGGGATGAAGATCTGCCAAAATGTTTTAAACTGCAAAAATAAGATATGTTTGAATTCTTCATATCTTATATGAAAACAAATAATAAGTACCCAACTTTTAAACATAAATAACAATAAATCTCTTAAGTGAAATAATCAATAATTTAAATATTTTTTAATATACTTACCTTGTGTTGTCTCATAATCCTTCTCTTGTGTTTTTTCAATTTGAAAATAAAAGTAAATAACACTTAAATCAGTTCAATTACTTTCAAATTGATGATTACCTAATCGCACTATTTTACTGAACATTTATTTTATTTTGATACAAAGTCAGTTTTGGATGTTTGTATGTTCTATTACCAGATGTAAAGCTTAAGGGCTACAGTACTGCACACATCCATGTTATGTAATTTTAAAAGTACATCAAATAACGTGACATAGCATTTATAAGTATTCATCAAAATTTACCATGTAGTCTTTTAGGCTAAAAGATATGTAAAGTACTCGAATACTTGCTTGGAAGTTTATATACTGTGATTGTGCAACAAATATTTTTTTATCACATCAGGCTGAAACATCTACCTAAGAGCCCTGCCGAATAGCTAGTGAACTCACTAATCAATTGATAAATTTGCAGAGAAACTGTTTTACTAAAAAAAGAATAAAAATCAGCAATAGCTAAAACTGTCGTACAGGGACACTTGCCGCTATGTGTTGTGGAGGAGATGGATTTTTAAACTTTATGAACATTTCCATGTCTATTTGTCATGCTTTTAAACTCGTAAAACGGTTACATTCCGTTTCGAAAAATTAAATGTTGACCAGAATACGCGTTTTAATTTAAAATATCGTCTGCTAAGAGTGCTTCACTCAAAACGGATTCGTTGACCTTTACTATTACCGACTATTATATAACTGAAAACTAGGAATACGTAATATGTTGTGTATGCGAGCAATGCATAAAGATAAAACATAGCTAATAACCTGCAATCGATGGTTAGTGAGTATAAATCAGACGGGGATATTGATCAGCACGTTCATGATAATGCCTGAAACATGGAAAGTGCTGGTAAAATATAAACAAAATTGGGCAAATTCGAATGTTTTTGCCGTACGTTCCAGCCGTTTATCAAACCCGTGTTTGGACAAACTTCTGTTTGTAATAATTAATTTCATAATGTAGGACACTTGTTTGTAATTTTAGTTTTTCAGCTACTGTAACAGCAGAAGTGCTCAAGAGACAACATTTATTCAATGTCCCTGATCATAAATTAGTACGGAATGTTGTACGGAACGTTGTAACGTAGTTGAATTCAACACGATCAATGACGTCACGACGGATAGAATAATTTCGTATCCAACAAGTATTTTGTAAGGCGAGAAAGTAACCAGATGCCGCTGTATGTTTTCCTTAGGTCATGCGTTGGAGTTGATTTGACCACAGATCTTTTTAACTTATCTAATACTATGTTATACATTTGTTCAGAAAACAACGTTACTTTGTCTGATGTTTATCCGGTTACTGTGTTCAATAATAATTGATTACTATTCGTTGGATACCAATGTTCGTGGATTTCGTGGAGAACAGAAGAACAATGAATTTAAATGTTCAACAAATTATAGTTTGTCTAAAGTAATGATTTATACGATCTATAAGATACAAACGTCATAAATTTGGCCACAATGAATTTTTTTACTCAGACCAAAAAGAAGCTTCAGTTATAACCTACAAGGCTCCTTTTGTTTCTAGTTAAATAGAATCATGCAAATGTATAAACTGATGTTCACACAATGACATATGACAATATATTGGCAGTTTACAAACATTTTAAATGTTTTAGTTCGCTCTTTTACCAATCATATAGCATTGCGCAATTGTTAATGCGCAAGAAATTCTAAAATCTTGTATGTATTCCGAAATATGTTGATGCTGTTCCAGTTAAAAGAAACTTTGTATGGGTTCTGTTATCTTAGTGGTATATAGAAAAAAACATCTTCAACTCTGAAAAAAATGTATGTTTATGATTTACAAGTACAATACTAATTGACAATAATTTTATTTTTGAAAAATCTACCAAACGATTTTATTTTCAGATCCCTAAAGTGATTTTGTAGCGAACATGCTCACATGGTCGGAAAGTGGCAGTAACGGAATAGAAAGAAAGACAAATATTCAAAGAGATCAATTTCATTTCATTATACACGAATAATATTTTGCAGTCCTAAAAATCTGATTTTAATTGAAATTAGATTGTTCGTCAAAAAGTCGTATTGTACATTTTCATTTATCTATTTTGGCGTTTAGCTAGGAAATTTGACTTCTAATGCCGATCAGAAGTATCATTCAGTGTGACTTTTTATAAAGCGACTGCACTCAAATGTGTGTCTTACTTAATTTTATTGATCAATCAAACATGATGCTTTATTCATTAGGCGGACAAGTCAATCCTAAAAATCCTTTGAGACAAATTGTTCAAACGGGATAGTTTTATGGTTCACCGGATTGCAACATCATACAATAAAGCACCTATCGAAACCACTATACATTAATAAGACTGCTATTTTACCTTTTATGTACATATGTTTTTATTAGGTAAGATTATTTAAAACGGTATTTTTAAAACTTTAAAAATATCCACATTTTAATGATCTTTAATCATTCACGTGGTACCTAACACTGGGAGATAACTATTTAAAATCAGATAAACGTTTTAATTACGTTGTGTTGTTAAAGGAATATGAAGCTTTTCCATAATTTAAGTTAGTGTTTGTCAAAATGCTATATAATGAGTGTAAATTTTCTGATAACACGATTGGTTAAACATTTTTAAAAGTTTTATACTTTTGTGAAATGGCCAAATTCAATAATTTGTCAATATTTTATGAAAATTAAACGAGCCAAATTAATTTAAATGAATGTATTGAGTACCACCTTTAGTCAATGTAAGTAAAGACAATCCTGATTGGTACATTGTCATATAAATGGTTGTATTTTAAGTCTTAATAGTTTACTTCTAAGTTTAAGTTACGGCGAAATTAGTTTGCTCTTAAATAGCGAATATCCACCTACCATTTCCTTTTCAAAAACTACAGTCATTTGAGGGGAGGGGGAGTAATACATTATTTGCCTTTGTTTTAAGTCGAAAATGAGGTAAATTGAAAGCTCCAATTTGTTTAGCTTATAATATAATTTACCTCAATTTATGATCCACCACTGCTTGAACATTAATTGCATGGTAGCCTTTCCTGCACACATAGCTCGGCTCCTCGATCATAACCAGAGAGACCCCGAATAGGGATCAGTGTGCCTTCTATGGCCCCAATAACATTAGAAAATGATGCAATCTTAAAAAAACCTTATTTGACAGCTGGAAGATCTGCCCCTCCAGGAAATTGGATGTTACTTAATGACGAGTTAAATGCAGAACATACTCTATGAATTATTCTAGATGCATAAGATGTTGATATTCCATGAATATCACCCACCTCTGACTGGTAGTCTCCTTTAGCTAAAAATCTGAGAGTGGTCAGAACCTACAAGTTTGAATAATTTGAAATGTTAATTAAAGTTTATATTCACGATCTTTATATAATTAATTTTGGGAAAAAAAATAAAGCAAAAAACTACAGTTTGAAATTGTTAGGTTTAATCATTAAAGACAGTGAACATAATCAACAACAAGAGTGGACATGCTGAAATGTCTCGCCTCCTTCACACATCATATATACATGTATATTGATAGTTTGAAATATTAAGCTTTACTACAACTTTCACATTGACATCGAGGTAATATAAACCAATCAAGAAACTCATGTACACCTTACAATTATTCAGTACACAGTACATAAAATATAGTTGACCTATTGCTTTTAGTTTCTTAGTGGCAAACTGAAAAAAGTGGGAAAATAGAGTTCAAGTTTAGACGATCCATGCCAGGCAGGACATATACAGCGTACAATTGTTTCCATATGACAAATTTAGTTGACCCATTGCTTATAATTTAAGAAAACCGATAAACACAAAAACTTCACAATCAGCAATGAACCTAGGAAATTAGGGCAAATCATACCTTCAAGGCTGACATTTACATAAAAAAAAAAATCCATACACCAGATATAGTTGATTTTTTGCACATAGTAGACACAAGCTGAAAACTGAGCAATGAAACTTGAAAATGAGGTCAAGGTCAGATGACACGTCCCAGTTATACATTTACACCTTATAGTCATTCAATACACCAAACGTACTGGACCTATTGTTGATATATATATAGTATCTGAGATATGCGACAATGGACTGCACCAACAAAACTTAACCTTGTTCACTGATCCATGAAATGAGGTCGAGGTCAAGTAAAAACTGTCTGAGGGGCAAGATACGCTCATACTAAATATAGATATCCCATCACTCATAATTAGAGATAAATTATTATCACAATTAATGTTAATTTTCTTAAAGTAGTTATTAAACCATGAAAATGAGGTCAAGGAAAATGGACATAGTACGAACAGAAATTTTGTAAAATACTGATAAAGCTTTTAAGAAGTGATGTAACGCTGCCATCGCCGAATCATTATCCCTATGTCTAGCTATTTGCGACAAAAGTCACAAGCTCGACAAAATAAACTAGCCCACTATGCGATATGGGCTCTGCTCATTATAGAAGGTCGTAAGGTGATCGATAACTGTTTGTGTTATGTGGTCTCTTGTGGAGAGTTGTCTCATTGGCAATCATACCACATATTATTACGTACAGTTCCCCCCTTTTTTTTAAAGTGGCAAGTGTATTCATTTATGTATCTCAGTTATTATGCATGTCATTACACGAGAATTGGAATAATACTAAACATGTATCGAGGTACACTGAGGTGTTATATTTATTAGTAGGTTATTCTCTATTGGAAAACATTTGAGAGCGGGAGTGGATCGTACCCCTTGGCTAGCGAAGATGCCTTTTTACAATCAGAGACATATTATGATAGTTTTATCTTGGGAATATGGTAAAGAAATACAATGAAATAACATCAATAAGCATTATTTTTATTTTTTTCATTGTTTGAAATCCAACTTAATCAGTACGTATTTACATATAGCAGCTCTGTGCAGTCTCAGCCTTAGAATTGCTTTGATGGAAACATGTAATGGTCAGCTAGACTATAATACAGACAGACACCAAAACAATGTGAAAGCTGACCCATAATGTCATGGGACATATGATATACTGTGCCATAGCTGAAAGAGGAGATAATAATACAAAAATAACTAAATTCGCTATATTTAAGTGCGTCTGCTTTTAAACCACCAGTGACAATTGTACAACAGAGTTGAGTGTGTAAATATATATGTTGGTCTTTGACAACTGTAAAGTTTCTACGACAATAAAATATTTTGATTTTATTTGTTATAAAGAAGAAGTTAGTTTTCTCTTGAAAAATATTTTTCCGTTTTCATATCGTAACATTTCATAGCTGACCCATCTTCGCTAGCCAAGGGTTACGATCCACTCCCGCTCTCTTAAAAAAAAAATGACTTTTCACCAATAGATTGATAATTTTAAAAGTTGGGCTCGCCTGCGTCGTTTCAGTTAATTTTTTTTTTCGAAATACCCCCATGATTTCATCTGTTGGTTACATTTAAATATATATCGTTAAGTTGAAACCTGTTCAAAATGGCAAATTATAAATATACAAATTACTTAGGTCTAAGAAAATTTACATGATTTGCAACTATTTTCGTTAATTTTACAGAATAAGTGCAATTTGGGACTCTGGTGTGTATCAATGATCATTCTGTTTAACGTTAACAATGAGGATAATTTTTCGGAGTTTGGTATTGTTGTGACTTTAATTTTTTCTTATACAGGGTATCATTGGTACTGTACAAAAATTAATACAGTTGGAAAGCAAGTCCTTCGATACGGCCGTTGTCGTCAAGCTCTATCAGCAACAGTAACAGGGGAATTAATTAGATTGCACTACAGTCGTCGTAACGTCAAAAAGTCAGCCAAATCAATCGGCTAAAAGATTGACGTTTAAAGTGTTTTTTGCAACTTTTCATGCTTTTATTATAATTAAATTTAATAATTTGTAGGTTTTGTGACCAATATAATTTCTTTACGACATACAAACATTACAAAACTAGCTTGTTATTGCTATTCCTTTATCCTATCCGTTCTAAAAAAAAAATAGCCATCTTTTTTGTTCACCAAAAAAATCGACTTTTCCTAATTTGACGTTTGCGTATCCAAATACAGAAAAGAACGTTTTTAATCTTAAATGAAACCGGGAAACCTATTTCAAATTTATACACTGTTCTGAAACCATCATTTTTCACTTTTATACATCAATTTTAGTGACCACAATCCATGTCAATTTGTATCTGGTTAAGCTACGTTTCTACTTCAAAACAGTGAAGTTTAGCTTCTTTTCATTGTACCTGTTTCAAAGTGCTTTAAAATACTGATTTAATTAAAGACATGAATGAAATTTTGATTAAAAGTTTTGGATTTTCACAATTCCATACGATACTTGCATATTAAAGTAACTAAACCCCCTCCTGATCCCCTACACAAATTGACGGTGACATTGTTTTCTGTTTTCAACATACGTCATGTAACGTTTATAACAAAATATGTGTCAGGGTCATGTGCATAGTAAAGAATTTAAACATTGGAAAAGTGAAACAACAAACAAAGAGCTTCTTAATTGTGTTTAAAAAGCTAAACGTCTTGGAAAATTCTGACAGATCTGACAAATTATTGATAGCCCACTGTATGGATGGACTGAAGCACAAAAATAGCAATAGAAATGCATTGCAAAGAAAATTCTGTAGGGAAAAAAGCATATGAAAAAAGGAAATGAAGGTCAGTTAATAAAATCTTGCTTATAATATTATTATCTCTTTACTTAGTAAGCTATATTTCTATTCTCAATTTTATAGTAATAAGAGCAAAAACTATCTTATCAAGCCAAGTCAGCCAAACAAGAAGTCAATTCATCTAGAGATGTGTTCTTACAAAATTAAATTCATTCAAATGGCAAATTCTTGTCAAATTTAAGCATCATTGATCATTATTGAAGTAAAATGCACAAAATTTGTCCCACCAGTTTCATTTCATTTCCTATTACTAGGGTAAAGTATATATGTTACAGTGAATTTGTATAATCAGGGATTATGTAGAATCCCTGATTTTTCAGTAAATATGTAGAATCACTTAAATCATTAGTAATTATATTATAATCCTTGAAAATGACCAGTGATTTTACATAAACACTGAACATTTTAATAATTATTCTACAAATTCCCTAATATGATTTCAGGGATTATGAATAATTTAATGGTCCTTTGTTTAATAAACAAAATTAATATAGACAAATTATAATGTTAAGTTTCTTTCATTTTCCTTGCCAGATGAAATAATTTAGCTTTTAAACACATAGGATGATCTAAAAGATATAATCAACACAAGGTTAAGAGATATAGTTGAAGACTTCAAAATCAATGGAACTAGCACTTTGAAAAGAAAAGTAAACAAAGTTGACAACTACGAATATGATAATGCTCATGACAGATCTGACGACGGTTAAGTATTTGGATTAAGAGAAAATACTGTAGAATCCCTGATTTTTCAGTAAATATGTAGAATCACTTAAATCATTAGTAATTATATTATAATCCTTGAAAATGACCAGTGATTTTACATAAACACTGAACATTTTAATAATTATTCTACAAATTCCCTAATATGATTTCAGGGATTATGAATAATTTAATGGTCCTTTGTTTAATAAACAAAATTAATATAGACAAATTATAATGTTAAGTTTCTTTCATTTTCCTTGCCAGATGAAATAATTTAGCTTTTAAACACATAGGATGATCTAAAAGATATAATCAACACAAGGTTAAGAGATATAGTTGAAGACTTCAAAATCAATGGAACTAGCACTTTGAAAAGAAAAGTAAACAAAGTTGACAACTACGAATATGATAATGCTCATGACAGATCTGACGACGGTTAAGTATTTGGATTAAGAGAAAATACTGTAAATTAAGAACAGAAAGGACAACCGAAAATCAACGTGAAAATCAATAATTCTAATGTTGATACTTTAATTGACACAGGATCAAGTATTAATGTTATCGATGAAAGCACATTCGAAAACATCAAGTGTAAACCAAAACGTTGTCATGCTGACACTACAGTCTTCGCATATGGATCAGATAAACACTTGAAGTTAATGGGAAAATTTCACGCTACATTAGAGACTGACCATAAAATAACAATTGCACCGTTGTATGTGATTAATGGTGCTATGCTACATTTGTTGACTTAAGCATAGTGCCAGTCATTTCGTCAGTAGCAGATAAACATAAAATATTATTCAATAAATATAGCAATGTGTTCAATGAAATTAGAAAATTAAAAGATGAAAAAGTGAAAGTTCATATTGATGGATGTGTAAAACCACATATGCGTATTCCGTTTCACATTTGCAAACAAGTAGAAGCAGAGATCAAGAAACTCAAAAAACAGGATATACACTTGTAAAAGAAAAGGTGGATGGACCAACACTTTGGGTGGCCCCGATAGTTGGGGCCCCTAAACCGATAAACAAGAACGATACTGTGGATTCATTTATTTTCGTGGGTACCAATTTTCGTGGATTGCGGAAAAATTGCATATTCGTGGATATTTAAATTCGTTGTTTGGGAAAAGTTTGCATACATTCCTATTGAAATTTTGTATTTCGTTGAACATTTAAATTCGTTGTTCCCCTGGTCCCACGAAATTCACGAAAATTGGTATCCAACGAATATTAATGAATCCACAGTATTCGATTATGCGTGGATATGAGGGAACCAAACAAAGCTATTTTGCGTCTACGTCCTATAACACCAACACTCCATGATATAATCTTGGATTTAAACGGATCCAGAGTATTCTCGAAAATGAACCTTCGAAGTGGATATCACCAATTGGAGTTAAACGAAGAATCCTGGAACATCACAAACTTCACGACACACGTAGGTTTACTTAAATACAAACGACTCAGTTTTTGGTGTTTCTTCAGCCGCGGAGTTATTCCAAAACACATTAAGTAATGCACTAGAAGGATTAGATGGAGTCCTAAATATATATCCGATGATATAATTGTATTTGGAAGGAACCAGGACGAACACGATACACGATTGGAAAATTTATGTCAAATCATCCGACAGAGCCCTCACTATATGTATTAAATATAATGCAAGCTTCAAATCATTGTAAATAGCTTCATTCTTTACAAACTGTCGTCTTGCTGATGTTGAATCTGGTGCGACATATCTCAGCTAAATGTACATGTAGGTGCAAGTAGCAATCCGAATATCAAAGTTTAAAGTTAAGTGAAAACAAGTGTTCACGTAACAATTGTCAGAAGCATGAATATTACAACCGTTTACATATAATTAATGAACTACACTTCAAGTTCAAATCCATTTATTTGTGTGAATCAGAGCCACTATGACATTTAATAACCGTAAATTACAAAAATCACCCATCGATAAAGTATCTGACGAAAGTTCAAGTTCATTGTAAAATTCAAAATGTAAAACTTTCTACTTCTATAGTTTCATAGTCGATTACCTATCATTTAATCATTTAATCACATGATTTAGTTTGATAAAAAAAAAATAGTTATGATGTCACTTTCATACGTCAGATAACTCATTTTATTGGTAGAAGTTTATAACAGAAATGTTTATTATTATTTCTATGTTAAATTTATTGCAAATCGTATGAATGTCTCTCTGGTATATTTTGCCTCTCTTTAATCAGAAAACTGTTAAACGCCATTTGAAATAAATTGATAAAAGATGTAGTCGTAGTCTGGAGGTTTTTTTATATTTTATATAATTAAACTGTTTTTGGAATATATAAACAATATGTAAATATAAGTGTTTTATGATTCAATGAATATGACATCGTTTTAAAAAGGATGCCACTACGTCTATTGAAATATCAACATTTAGAAAGACACGTTATGTTCACTAAAATCTGGCGGTTTTAATAATAAACACACGACCATGAAGTATGCACATAAAAATTATGCATATTTTATGAACATTTTATCACTTTTTGTTATCGTTTTTTGTTCGTGTCGATAATTTAATGATACGCATTCAAAACTAATGCAGTTAAGTAATACTTTGATTTTCAGAAATTGACAAGCTACTTTCACAATTTACTGTTATCAAATCGTTAGGTACGGTAATAATATCAGTTAAAAGTATTTACACCATCAAATACAAAGATTTTCAAACATTTTAAAGATAAAATATGATAGTCAAAGTATTAACATGTAACAGTTGAATCAGTGTTAACGAACATTAAATGGCAATACATTTTCTTATTTTATAATTAAATGTTTATTTTTTTAAATTTTGTTTCAAAGGAGGTCAAATTTTGTTTAGGGGAAATGAGGTGTTAATACTGAACAAAAGTTTTAAGCTTTGCCATTTTGCTATTTTACGAATGTGTTAAATTATATATGTTGCTGGTGTAAATAAACAGTTAATTAATAAAAGAGGCACGAAAATACCAGAGGGACAGTCAAACTCATATATCGAAAATAGACTGACAACGCCATGGCTGAAAATGAAAAAGACCATCAGACAAACAATAGTACACATTCCACGACATAGAAAACTAAAGAAAAAGCAACGCGAACCCAGTAACTAACCAGGGGTGATCTCAGGTGACCCGGAAGGGTAAGCAGATCCTGATCCACATCCAGCATCCTTCGCGTTGTTCATGTCATAACAAATAGTAAATAGTCGGGAGGTCTCATTCATGAAAGGGACGGAATTGTACTTACGACGTAAGGAACATCTGCGATATCATCAGTGAAACAGTTATTCTATAACGGTCAACCAACTAATGATGGCATCCGTAAAATTAATGAAGGGATGATTTCAACTACACCATTTGAAGCTCTTGATTTAAAAGCTTCCTTTTGAGTGGTAATCTTCTATCAAGAAAATCATGAAAGGATATACACGCACGGGAATATCGTATCAACTAGGAGATAAAAAATAATGTGACGGATGGGCTAACTAAAAGTCTAGAAGGCAGTAAAACAACGTCTGGTGCGTTTGATCGTATAGTCTCAACTCAATATAGTAACATGATACATAACAATAGCACAACGTTAACAGAAGATAATGATGACGTTAACAATGTGAATGGAAACGGCGTTAAAAGAAGTGTTAATGTTTGACGCGTAAGTTAAACTGTCTCTAAATCACCCACATACATTTTTAATAAATCGGGTTTGTTTGCTAAACGCCTAATAACGCTACTTGTCCTCTGTTTAACCAATTCCATGTTATGTGGTAGCGGAAGGAAATCTGGTTTCCATGGTAACTTAGCTGTGTACTTTCCATCTTCCAGTATTATAGACTTTTCTCCGTATTCTCGTACAACTTCCGACTTACTTTTAATGGTATCGCTTCCTGAAACCCCAACGCTTCTAAGTTCCAAAACTTTTCCAAGTCGCAAACAACGGTGATCAGTCAAAATATTCAACATTGCTGATTGTTTTGAACTACTTCCGTTTTCAGTTAGTACGGGTCCCGAAAAGAGATAACCTATTTTCGACTTTACTGCGGTCGGTTCATTTCCTCTTATTATTTCGTCTTCAACTATTGACCAGTAATAGTCTGCACCAATCAATAAAGATATTTTAAACTTGTCTTCTGCGCATATCGGATGTGCGAGTCGTAAACCACGTAAATATGGCAGTGCTTTGATTTCCTTTTGTGATTTTGTCTGAATAGGAGCGGCAATTTTCGGTACAATTATTACTTCTATTTCTATTCTTTGATTATCAACTGTTTCAATAGCTATGTTTGCTTTATCAAGATGACGAACTTGTCCTTCGTTTCCTCCAAATCCCGATATTTTCAGTGCAATCATTTCGGTGGATTCAATTTCTAGTTTTCTAGCTAAATCTTCAGTTATGAATGAGTTTTGTGCTCCCTCGTCAAGTTGAATATTTGTCATGATAGATCGATTTTCGGACCAAACTGGAGTTACGGATGTTTTCAGTAAAACATCTGTATGTGCAGTAACAGTAAAATGTAAGGATGTGGTTAGCTCCAGTGGCGTTTCCTCTACGTCGGTATGTGCTACGGTCTTTTGTGTACTATACTGGTTTTCGGTTAAGCTCTTTGGTTCTGTGTTATGTACTTGTACATGTATACTCGTGTGATGTCTCTTTCCGCACTGGCGGCATTTAAATTCTGACTTACATTCAGCTACTCTATGACTTCCGAAACAGTTAAAACATACCTTTTTTCGCTTCACAATTTCTATTCGTTTCTCAACATCTTTCACGTTTTTGCATGTATTTGGATGATGGAATTCTTCACAAAATAAACATTTCTTACGTGACTGTTTTCTGTTCTTTCCTGAAAATGTTTCGGCAATAAACGAAGCGGTCGGTAAAATTTCTAAATCTTCATTACTTGAACCTGTAGATTGTCCTGCGACCTGTACGCACACTTCCCTCTTTATTGCTGTTCTCAATGATTCGATGTCCCAGTCCTCGTTTCCGCGATCTCGGGTTATGTTTTTTCGTACGTCGGACGGCAATTTATTGTATATAATAGGCGTAAGAATGGCTCCAAATGTACTCTCGTTTGTTCCTAACGATTCTAATCCGCGTATGCTACACTCAATTATGTCGGAAAAGTTTCTCAAACTGTCTGCGTTTGACCTCGGTGCGGGTAAATCAATTAAATTCTGAATATATGCGTTCGTGATTTTGTGGTTCTGACCAAACCTCTCTCTCAGTATTGATACGGCTTGATAGTAATTTGCACTTGTGAGTGGTAAACCGGCGATACATTGCGCGGCTATTCCCTGAATTTGATTTTGCAAATACGTAAATTTCTGCACGTCTGTTAATGTTTGGTTATCGTGTATTGTTGATTGATACGCATCCCAGAAAGGTTGACAGTTTAACAAATTGCCATTAAAATATGGTAGATTCAATTTTGGTAGCTTGTGGTAGATGCTTGAATTTGTTGTTCTCATTGACGATCTGTATTGCATATCATTATTCTGCATGGGATGGGGAGTATTACATGTAGATGTGGAGTTGATAAAAACAAAATCTGCTGCATTTGGATTTAAGTTCTGATTAGAGCTAGTTTCATTTGATTTGTTTTTCTGTTTTGAACTTGATGAATTGCGTACTTTTGTCAAAATTCGTTCTATATCTAAAACATACCAATCTGAGTCTTCTATCTCTGCTTCCATGTTTTCCTCTGCAATCTCCCCTAATATTTTATTATCAAGTTCCGAAAGAATATCCCTTTTTTTCTTCAAGGTTTCACATAGGCTTTCTATTTCGTCGCGTTGTGTTGTTTCTTTCCCTAATTCCTCTTCAATCTTGGAAATCAATCTCCTTGCGGCTCCTCGATGGCCCACTCTAATGGCTTTCTTTTTCGTCATTAAATCCTCTGGTCACAGCACCAATGTGACGGATGGGTTAACTAAAAGTCTAGAAGGCAGTAAAACAACGTCTGGTTCGTTTGATCGTATAGTCTCAACTCAATATAGTAACATGATACATAACAATAGCACAACGTTAACAGAAGATAATGATGACGTTAACAATGTGAATGGAAACGGCGTTAAAAGAAGTGTTAATGTTTGACGCGTAAGTTAAACTGTCTCTACATCACCGACAAATACCTCGTATGCAGATGTATCTCGTCATTAAAACTTTCCACATTGAGTAATGATGTAATCGATGTAGACAATACAAATCTGAAATAAACAAACAAAACCAAACAGCAGTATCTTCCGTAGGAATTGCAATCTACTTATTCAAGGGAGGGTTGGCGATTTTGATGAAGATAAATCAATGGCTAAAAAGGCGTCTGCGTTTCCCAAATGTCAACGTCAAGAGGAGAATTATTGGTAAATCAATCACTTGCGAAGATCGAGAATCCAACTAAAAACCAAATACTATTAACCAGGGTTTCCCCTGGGTTAATTATTTATTTCGCCACCTCTTTCGCCAAAACAATATATTTTTCGCCACTTTATTATTTTTTTCGCCAAATGACATAAATATATTTTTCGTTTAAAATTTATCTTTTTCTACACCACCCCCCCCCCCCCCCCCCCATTAAATAAGATTATTTTGCCCCATTGTGTCTTTGATTATTCTCTCAGACTTATTTAAGAGTCTACATTTTAATGAATAAACACTAATCATTTACTTTAAAACAACAGAATGTTTTAACTTAAAAAGGAAAAATATTCGTTGTATTTTAAACAACTTTTCTAAATGAGGGGACCACTGTACTTTTATACTTTATTAATAAAGATATAAGTCCTGCAATATAACAAAATTAATGGACATGTTTTTATCATATAACATGTAAAATACCAGTATAGTTCGTAAAGAAAGTTTCTTTAAAAGAAAAATACTGATGTGCCCTTTTGTACTCAGAAGTACAGAGGTTTTTACAACAAAACAAAAGCTTTTATCTCATTAAATTGATCCCTCATTTCATGTGTAGTCATTATATTGAAGGGTTACTCTCATTCGAGGGGTTGTTCCCAACCTTTTTGATAGATTTCTTCATAACGACAGTTTTCCTTTCTCGACCATCGTAAATGAAAAAGTTGAGACGTAAAACTATGCTTGAAACACGTGTGTCACTCAAACGACTTTAAAGTAGTCTCCCTAATCAATTACCTATATTAAAGTCAAAGGATGATTAAAGTCTTGAATAGGAGAGTTTTCTTGCTTTTGAACATTTTTCGTCACAAAAACAGCTTTCTTCTCTGATCTATCTTTAAAAGTTTGCTTCAAACACGTGCGTCGCAAAGTAGTAAATAAATTATGTATGAAGCCATTTAACCATATAATTTTGTCAAACAAACCAATCAACACTTTTATTAATTAGTCCTTTGTTATCGATATCACAAAATGCAATCAGCTGATTATTGATTTTCTGTCAAAATCTTAACGAGTTCAAGGTAAATTCCGAGTATATTGTGTGATCAGGTAAAATCCGAGAAACCCGAAATAATGTAAATAAACAAGATGGCTACAAATAAATCGTATATATATTTCTTTCGCCAAATTCTTTCGCCAATGACGAATTTTAATCGCCACAATGATTATTTTTTCGCAAATTGCGAAAATGGCGACCGCCAGCGGAAACCCTGCTATTAACTGACGACGGACACGGTGGTATGAGCAAAACCGATAACTGTTTTAAAATTAACATTTTAAATCTTTTAAAACAAAAGCAAAGTAAATCCAGATATAAATTTTGGAATAACGTGGCACTTTAAATAAATGTCAAATTCCGTTAATTAGCCTAAGGGTATTTATCTACAATCAATATTTATCGAGAAAAAATATGAATTTATATTTTTACATTAGCAACTTAGTATAATCCATTGAAAGAGATAATTATTATTAATAATACAAGTCAACTATCTAATACAGATGTATAAACACATGGATTTTGTTTAACATTTGATTAGTAGCTTGATGATATCAAAATATGTCAGAAATATCAGAGATAATTGACACCGCATTAAAAAATATGTTTTTTTTTTTTTCGTATGTGTTTATTTGCAAAAACGCAAGTATAAATATTACATGGTACAAATAAGATGTAAACATATAAATACTACAACACGGTTATTTAAATTTGCAAATAGATTAATGGTTTTCCATTGATTCATTTCGGTTATACACTGTTAAATATATTTCATTGATACACGCTAGGTTTAAATGTTTAATCTTTGTTGACCGTCTTAGTTGAATTCTTATTGAAGCTTGATTAAATACATCCATTGTGCTATGTTGTGTATATCTTCAAATTGAACCAAACAGACGCCTGTCTTGTTTATACATAAACTACACTAACTAAGTGTTGTAGAAGATACTTAAAAGACATGGGCTACACATCAGTTTTCATTAATGCTATTGTTGTAGCACTGATGGCCATCTACGTATATCAGAACGAAAGAAGAATGGAGGAATTAGCAACCAAGCATAATCAAACAGGTAAAGAAATGTGAACAATTGGAGACCACATGTACACGAAATCTGTAAATGTATTATTTACCTATTGCTTAGACTTCATCATGTTAATCATTTATAAGTAAAATATACATTTAACGATCGGGAAGTACCTGTATGTATTTATAACTTTTTCATGAATTCAAATATTACTCAATCCAAAAAAAATTTAAATGTATGTCCGTACACAAAGACATAAACAAACAAACAAATGCTGTGAAAGTATGACATTCCAGAATTTGTCCGTCACTGGCAGCACAAATCCCCTTTTCAACCCTTACAACTAGCACATTTAATACGAGCCTTGGGGTATTATCAAAACTCATTCATTGTCCTGATTTGATCTAGCTTACAACTATTTTTTTTTTTAGCAGTTTATATTTATCCGAAATTTCAAATTTAAATCAAAGATAACATTTTCAAAAATAGTTTGTTATGAAGTCTTATTTTTTAGTTATACATTACTTTGCATAAATTGTATTTCCATTGTTGTACCAATGTATAATTTAAATAAAACATTTAAAAATAATATATGCAATGCATCATATCAAAACAAAAGTATTTAGCAGAATTCTTGTTATCATAGTTTTTTACTAGCCATATTTAGGAATCGACTTCACTGTCTATTTCTATAATGGTTATATTTGTAAGTAAGAGGTACGAGGCCAAATAAAATAATGTATACAGTTAAATGAAAATAATTTAGCTGTAAGGTATACAGTATAAATGGAGAACGAAAATATTTGTTTGTTCATAGAACGAGGACAGAATACATATAAAATAGTGTAGGACTTTAATTTCTCTTTATAGAATTACCCTTACAATATTGAAAACAATAGTTAAAATTGGCTAAATAATGACATTTGCAAGTCCTATGATGGAATGTAGCCACCAATGCGGTTAATTTAAACTAAGCAAACAAAAAACATGCAAAAATACCTGTAAAAAAATACAATTATACTTACAAATTCCTGAACCATCATATGCTGCATAAGTCACAGAATGATACATACATAGTCAATAGAATCAGTGAAGATACTTCACCAGCATCGATTGTATGACTGAAAAACAAAATTGGCATAACAAATTATGCTCTGAATCGAACGATATTTTACCTTATACGATACTCCCGGATATGTAGGGATGGAGTCATTGAAATCCATCGACTTTCATATAATAAACATTCTGTTCATTATAAAGATATGGAATTACAACTAAATTCTTAACTATCGTAGTTATATTTTAAATCTAGCAGAAAATTGTATCAGGATACTGTTCAAAACTGAATTAAAAAAATGCCACAAAAGAACAATGGATTTGCCATTGAAATAAACTATTATCTTATTGTATATGATAAAACGTGCTCAATATCAATGTTTCTTTGTTGGTTGTTTCCTATAAGATGACAATCGGTAAACTACGGCTTCAAAACATAGCAATTAATTAGGTGCCCTTTTTGTTAAATCTTAACAGACAGAGATAAAAAAAAAAAAAAAAAAAAAAAAGAACACGATTATACGATAATATTGCATGAAAAATCATAAAATCGTACACAGAAGACTAAGTTTATGATATATACATGCATTTCATATGACTTTGGTGTGAAAATATTTAAGTATCAAAAAGTGCGTCTGGAAATGTTTGACTTATAGTAATTTATTTGATTATTCAATCTTTTTTGGTACAATGCATATTTCGCATACGAGTAGTATTTACACTAACATTCATATTTTCGATGTATCAGATAGAAATTTAATCGAATACACGGCAGAGGCTTGATTTAAAGGTTGCATGTTCAGGAATTTCAATCGGCATTCTAAACTTGTATCTTGTTTAATTCTGATTCCTACAATGTGATTCTAAAGATTGGTTTATTTTGTAAAGTTGTACTTTCAGTTGATAACGACACCTGTTAAAATTGAGTTGGACTGTCTTCATTAAAATTAATCACTTATTGTACATGTTGTACATAATATTAAACAAAATCAATATGTTTTCTCTACTACTTTGTTACTTTGTTACTTTGTAAGTTTAATGTATTGTGTATATGTCATTATTAACATATCCCTGGTATTACCTTTTTGAAAACAAATGTGGAATCTTTCATTTGTTTTATATTTTGTTATGTCGAAAACTTAAGGTCTCTCTTTATAATTAATACATTGACTCAAAGGTACAAATAAAGGCAACTGTAGTATACCGCTGTTCGAAATTTAAAATATGTACATAAAATATAAATGTCTATATTTAAAAATAATTTACTTTTGATTTTACAGTAAATAGCATGATATATGTTCTTGGGCAAAATACATTGGCTTTGGAGAGAATGGAATCAAATTTTAACCAAACCACTACTATTCTCAAACGTCATGATGGTATTTTGCAAGAAATTATGAAAGCTGTGCAGAGAGGTAACAATATTTATCTTACCTTCTATACATTTCCAGGAATATGATTGGTTAAAAGCGTCCGCGTGCAAACCGTGTATATTTGATATTAGGTTAGTAGGGAGGCGGGGCTTATCTCATACACGGTTAGTAGTGGAGTTACGTCCCTTTATATTCCTTATTTGGTAAGAAGGGGGCGGGGCTTATTTCATACACGGTTAGCAATGGTGTTATGTCCCTTTGTAAAAAACAAAACGGTACTGAGAAAAAATCTTAAAAGTTCCAACAGACGAAGAAATTGATGATTAAGATTGAAACAAATTCATAAGACACATTAAAACCTTACAAGTCGTTATTGTTGGCATCTGTTTTTGTAGGATCAATGGAAGTATTTTCTTAGCGCTAACAGTATTGAAGACTTGATCGTTTTGAGAATCACTAGTCTTAATTTCACACGTTAAGATAGTCGGTAAGATAAATTCGTTACATAATGTGCTAGTGACGTAATACGGTATATATGGGGTCAGTAAATTCCATATGGGGATTCGAGCTTCGCTCTCACCCCATATGGAATTTACTGACCCCATTTATACCGTATTAGGTCACTAGCACACTATGTAACTAATAGTATTCAGCTATATTAGTACCTTTAGAATATGAATAACACAGTGATACTATTATAGTTAACGGGCCTTTCACTTCAGAACTGTACCTTCAGTTTTCATGTTGAATTATCTAAAAGAAAAGTTCCGAAATGAAACATGAAGCAAAAGACAAAAACAAACCAAAACACATTTAATACTGATTATACTAATTATAAAAATAACAATTAAATTTGTTCTGATTGTAAATCAATTAAATACGGCAATGCGTGCAGATAGCATGTTAAAAAAAGTATATTTGATTGAAGTAAGAAATATTTATAATATATATATAAACAAGTCTAAATCGAAAACAACGTTCAAATATTTGATTGCGTTGGATAAAAACCGCAATTTGTATACGTGTGCATATAACAAATTTCGTTGTAGAGGGATCTAGATATAGCACAAACAACAATTTCCAAAAGACTAAAAGAATGAAATGACAAAACGCAATTGACCAACACATGTAACAGGTCGAACAACTGATGTTCGTGAACCCTGCTGACTGCCATTGGCGATTGCCAAAAACATTGACCACATGGTGTAACAAGATGGATCTCTAGTAGTTGAATATCAAGAAGAAAACATTAAAATGTGACATAGATGATAAACCACAACATGAGGTGCTAGTTATTTAACACCATATCCGAATTTCTACAATTATTGCCTCTTCATGGACGTTAGGGAGTATTTGGAAGGTCTTTTAATTTACATCAATTTAAGATAGACTCTTGAATTTTAAAGAGTAAAAATAGGATAAATAGATTATATACAAAGTTTAGTCCTGGTATCTATGATGCGTTTATTTACAACAACTTGGTCGATGCCACTGCTGGTGGAGATTTATTTCCCCGAGGGTATTCCTATCCCAGTAGTCAGCACTTTTTGTGCTGACATGAATAAACATTGATATGGTTATATTCATAAACTAAATATTTACAAAATTTAGATTTTTTGGAAATATGAAGGATTTTTGACCTCAGGCAGCTGTATTTGGCAAAACTTTTAGGAATTTTGGTCCTCGATGCTCTTCAACTCCGTACTTTATTTGACCTATTTAACTTTTTTGGATTCGAGCGTCACTAATGAGTCTTTTGTAGACGAAACGCGCGTCTGGTGTATGTACAAAATTTAGTCCTGGCATCTATGATAAGTTTATTTATATAAAACGGAGCGCAAACGAAATAAATATCAACAAGTCTAAATTGAAAAGAACGTTTATACCTATGATTGCGTTGAAAACCGCAATTTTTAAACGAGTGCATGGAACAAATTTTGTTATTGAGGGTTCAAAATACACCACAAACAACTGTTATATATATATCATAAATATGTGTTTTATTATTTTTCGTAAATTAGGCGTTTTAATTGCATAATATTCTAGAAAAAAATATATTGATAGTTTAATCTTTAAATTTCAAGTTGTACGGACTCCCAACGGATATCAATTCTGTCAACGGACAACTTTTATTTTCATCCGTTAGGCGTCCGTTCGTGCTATCTGGTAAGGTGTCACCGAGGCTTAAGGCATAACACACGCAGTGATCTATGCGACGAGAAGCTTCATTTTTCTGAAATTCATATACGAGTTCTTATTTTTACCTTATTATATCCATTCTAAAGATGATATGCATTTGCACATTTCTTACTTTTTATGAGTCGTACACGTCGAAATTTAAGAATTAATGGTTCAAGAAATTATTTTCTTTGCTAGTAAATTTCAAGCAAACATTGATACCATGATGATGACTTGTCGTGTAGTTAAAGAAAGGGGAAAGCTATCGAGAAAGGAAATTTAAAAGTAAAACAGTAGAATCACATGCACGTGTGTGAACAAATAGAATGGGTTGTACATGCAATACCTCGAATAGCGCCGAAAATGGTGAGAATAAAATATTATAACCATTTTTATTTAAATTTGTATGGAATCGTTTTGTTTTAATCTGAACAACTCTATATTTGATTTAGAATTATTAGAACAATACAAATATTTAAAAAAAAAAAAGAAAGATGTGGAACCCTGTTTAATCAAAAAAAGATGGAGTTAAATTCTATACAGTATCTTTCTTCCACTTGCAGTTTATTTATTAACCAATTTGCATTATTTTGGCAACAAATATTCTTCAGTTTGTATCATATTCAACCTAGTCAACCGATTATACTTTATCTTTTTAGCATTTCCAATACTTATGAAAATGTGTTAACCAGACACGATTTGTATGACAATACTGTACGGTACAATGGTTATAATAGCGTTAAAGAGTAGAATTTGTGGTGACTTTACAGTAGACATCAATAACGTCGCCGAATATTTTATAATTTTCCGCCCAAAATGGAACTTAAAGAGAATATAGCTTGAAAACCAGCACGGTTGCTAACGACTTTATTCTCACCAATAGATTCGTCGTATATTTGTTGATCGAATTTTGAATTTTAAAACAAATTCTGTTGACCAACGAATTAGAATATCAATATAAAGTAAAAATATCTGCCGTTTTTTATGATTTCCCTTATACATATATCCTTTATATTTCCGGCATATCAAGCTGTTAGTTTCAACAGCTCGTATCTGGAAAACGAAAACGCTTACCCCAATTATTTATTTTATATTCTTATGTATTTTAACTAGCAGAATCCACATGTAAAATGTTTAAAAAATCTCTTGAGTAGTAATATTACGTACACTTCGCCTCAATTATGCGATTTACTTAATTTTCAGATAATTGTACGACCAATTTAAAGGAAGTAGCTCACAATAAACCATCCGAACAAAGTTCAGTCTACAGCGCCGGACATTCTGCATCCAAAGCTGTTGATGGAAATGTCAACACATTTATACACACAACATATGACCAATCGCCTTATTGGATTGTTGACTTGGGGAAAAACTATCAAATAAAGCAAATTGATATCTTCAACAGAAACATCGGAGACAAAGCCACAGGTAGGTCAAAGTATAAACACATTCGTTTCCTATTCGGTGACATGAAATACAGATATTGCCGATGAACTTTACCTTTTTATGTATTTGATATTTCACATTCACTTGATTAGCTACATTAGTTTTTATGAAATAACAATAAGGAAACGTTATCTGATGCCAATGAGACAACTATCAACCCATGCATGTTTTAATAAAGCGGATGCCAGGAATTATTGGCAACCATATGGACTTCAACAATGAAAATAAAGCACACATTATTGTCGGAGACAGAGAACCAAAGAACAGGATTTTCTATCAAGTTAGCAAAATTTGATGCAGGAATGTAGTTTTTAAATTGAATGTTCATTTACAAGAACCAATTCATAAGAATATAACTTGTAGTTATTAAACATCTCTGCAAATGTTGATTATTTTTGGTGGTTTTTATTTTTTTTTAAATTGGCATTTTAAGGGGAAGTGACTCTTAAACAGTGCATTTTCTGAAGGATTCTACATGAAATTTTCCTATTTTGTATTCTAGCCGGGAACAAACATACGGTGACCCTATCTATTCTTTTGGTATTCTCAAAGCATTGTCTGAAAGCTATCTTTTCCTTAAGTATTTAACAATTCTATCATTTTGTTTAGTTTCTAATAAAAAACATGGTGTTTTTTCCTGTATAATAAATAAACTCATCATAGATACAAGGACTAAATTTAGTATATACGCCAGACGCGCGTTTCGTCTACTATAGACTCATCAGTGACGCTCGAATCCCAAAAAATTCGAAATGCCAAAAAAAGTAAGAAGTTGAAGAGCGTCCATACACAATGTGTCATTTTTTCACGTCCTGTAGCTTGAAAAAATGCGCGGTGACCTATTATTTTCATTATATTTTTCAACATATATCAATAGATAGATCTACAACGTTTTGGCAAAGTATGAACAAATTCTATCATTTTTATTTTAGACTCCCATACCACCCTTATAAAAGCAGAGTATACCCTCGGGAACTGATAGTCCACATTTTAAAGAGGTATCGTCCCATTGATGTGAAAACAACACGTTAGATTACATGTATTAATGTTAAAGTTGTCGTGAGTTTTAATCCCGGCGGGGTCTTATCTAATATTTTAAATTTCGTATGTGCTGATTCTTCGATTAGCATTTAGACGTAAGTGCAACGACTGGTCGGGTCTGAGTAAAAAGAATGTGTTCAGGTAGGGTGACATGTCTTTTTGTGGACTGTTACCTTGTGAACTTGCATGTTCAAAATTATACTGTGTGTGTCAGTCTAATATAAACCAAGATACATATTCTTATTACATTGTCATGTTCTTGTCCTGAATATGCATTTGATTTGCCACTTGTAGCAGACATCCATCATATCATCAGTTGTAGTTTTTTGTGTATGTGTTTATGTTGTTTTTAATAATAACAACATGAGTTTTTTTGTTTTTTTGTTTTTTTTTACTACTGATAAACCGGTAAAAGCTATCTGCTACCCATAAAAAGCATGATAAGTTGAAGTTGATATAGTTGGGTTTAAACCTATGTTTATTAGCAAACTAATATTCAAATCAAATGTGTTAAGCTGAAGAACATAATGCATACGATTCTTAGTTATATCGTCTTGCTTATCATTAGCAATGTACATTTGTGACTCGTCAGAGGTAAACAACTCGTAAAAATTAATTTCTAGTTAAAGGATCAATAACGGAAATAGCAAATAAGCTATAACGTTTAAAAAAAAAAGAACAAAAAATGTATTGCCAAATTCATAAGTTCAGTTATTAACAAACAAGGGATGTTCCTAACATACATGTAGCAATTTATTGACGCAATTTTCATATGAATATTTTGAATAATTAAAAGTCATATGACACAAGCATGTCAAATGACATTAAGATATTTTTGACTTGAAAATGATAGACTGCATACATTATAATGTTCGTAGAGCTTTTAACCTGTTTCAACGAACAAATCTTATCCAACAATGGAAGTACCTAGTCAGTCGGGACGTTATTAGTCAATCACTATATGTTTTCAGGAAGAAACAATTACCCCGAAATTAAGATCGTCCTTTAAGTCCATATACATTGTTAATTCATATGTCTACACAAATCGGTCATATATTTAACTCAATTCTGGACACTGCAAATTGCTTTATTTAGCAGTGAAAGCAATAAATTGCGCAGTTATTTTCAGGTAAATATTTTAAGGTTTTTCTTTTGTTTTAGGAGAACGTCTTCGAGATTTGGACATTATGATTGGCCCTTCACATAATGAAATGCATTTATGTGCTCATTATAATGGACCAGCACAACTCGGCGATCATCTTCTTTTTACATGTGGACTTGTCGGAAACGCACGTTATGTCAAACTGGTATTGACAGGAACAAACTACTTGCATGTAGCAGAGGTCAAAGTGTATGCAATGAATGACTGTTCTACTTTAAATGAAATAAAAGAAATACAAGGAACATAGAAGCTGCTTGCTGGATAAATCAGTTTATCGATTGAAATAAACATTTACTCAAGCTTTGCATTTGTATTAAGTATAATATTAAAACCAGTATCGATAAGTTGGATCCTGGATGTAAAATTTATCTAAAATCTAATCAAGTTAAGTTTATTTATAAATTGGTGAGAAAAAAATGTTTTTGGAGTAGATATAATATATCCAACGCGTTTGAAAGAAACTAGTATGTCCCTTTTTATATAGTTTGTCGATAGGGTGTTAATGATTATATTTTGTAAGTTCTTAAATGATATAGATATGCATCATACCTTGCTTTTGAAATTAGTATATTTTTATTTCCTTATTCAAGAGAGGGATTATCCATTTATATCCTCACACTGCATCATTTTAAACGTTTGTTTTTATTTTTACGACACAAAGTTAAGATACTTAAGAGGGGAAGGTTTTGCACACGTTAAAATGTTTTATCCCCACCCAACTTTTGTCAGTACAAACTTAAGCTACAAAGACCATATTAGTTGTTAATAGAACTAGTTTGTCTGTTGGTTCGTTATATTTGAAATATGTGGCATAAGTAAATCATCTAGTATGTTATACTGTCCAGTACTTTTGGTGATTCCTTTTATTCTTTACATTCAACATGTTCAATAGAATATGTGGACAGGCAGACCATAGAGGAAAAAACTAATCTTGTCCAAATCAAATAATTTTTGGCAGAGTATTAAAAGATTGTTTTCTTCTTTTTTTTATGAAGAAAGATAATTTCAAAAACTATTATAACATAAACAAAAAAGATTTAGGGGGAATGTTTTCTACGAAAGATTTATCATAACATGAATAAAAAGAGGCTATATTTGAATAAATGCTGAGCACAGTATATTGAAAAATGTGAGATTAGTATTTCATGACTTGTATAAATCATTGCATTTTACATTACAGCTGGAATAATAGACAATTTGCCTTAGTGAAATTTCGCTATGTTTATACGAGTGCATTTTATTTAGATTTAAACTCAAAATAATGAAAATTGTCATTTTAATGGTTGGAACAAGAATACAGCCACAACGAACGTGAACTGTGTAGATCTTAACATACATAAAAAACGACGCAAATATTACTCTAAAAATAATCTGCCGAGATAAACAAAGCCAAACCACGACATCTCAATTGAAAAAACTGTAAAAATAACAAACAAATGGCATGAAATTGACACGATATTAAACAACAAATGCATTCTGAAATTTCTGTTTTACCTCGACCCTACTGAACTTTTTTCAGATAGATTTTCAATTTGAATTCGAATTGTTTGGTCAATATATGTTTTTATTTTCTGCGCCACTGTTGAGAATGATGCAGACGTAATGTATGTCTGAAATACATGGACTTCTTAAATATAAAACTGGTAATCTTACCGCCACTGTGTTGGTATAACTGCTGGTTGATGTTTTGTTACCTAGAGTATCTCCTGCTCATACCGGTATTGAGCGGTTTTGTGCTGTCATGACATGTCTTTGATACATCATTTTTCTGTATCTCTTCTACACGTTTTTACAATTTGAAATACTAAGGTTTTTATATTTAATACATATACGCCTGAGACAGTTATTGACCTTTTTTTGTTTTAGGTTTAGAAAATATCATATCAGTTGAACATTGTCTCATGTTCATAAATCGAGCGTTCTGCTTTATGTATCATTAGCCTTGTATATTGCGATTAGAAAAAACAATCGATCGTTCAACCGAATGAATTAAAAAGTAATGCTTTTATGAACCTCTCATTCACTTTGTTAGTCGTGAATTATCTTTATATTTGAAAGCGTACCCTTGTCTGTGAAATTATGAAAGAACATAACCTAGTTCTTAATATTAACCTTTATACGCACACGTCACAGAAAGTTGGCAATGTATTCAACAACTCGCCAATGGAAAATTGACAGTAAGAAACCACAGGGTTTGTCACAGATCATAGTCACGTGTCGCCAAATCTGCGTCTATTTCTTAAAGGAAAATAAATTCACTCGTTTTTTAATCTGAATTATGTTTAATAATTTTGTAATGTATTCGTTTTTTATTCTATAGCTAGTCACCACTTCAGTTTAATCATGTATATCTATTATGTAGTCATTTTATAAAATTTACTGTTGGCAAAACTATATATTATTCTTGATAATAATGATGCTTTTGTCCTAGGTGGATAACCCGGGCCTCACAACTTTTTGAAACTTTTGGCCCTTGGCGATCTTCAACTTGTTAGTTGTTATGGCTTTCAAACTTTTTCTTTTGAGCATAGTTTTGTGTGAACGTAGCGCGCTTCTGGTGTATAAATTTGTTTTTAACCTGTTACCTTTGGATGGCTGTTATTCGTTTGTTTCTCTGTCCTATATTTTCTCCCATGAATCTGTTTATTTATTGTAACCCTGTCGTGTAATCGTGTCATTTAAATGTTATAATTAACACTGCCATTAAAGCGGGAGGTTTTGCATGCCACAAAACCAGGTTCGACCCGCCATTTTTTCATAAAATGCCCTGTACCAAGTCAGGAAAATAGCAATTGTTATATTATAGTTCGTTTCTGTGCGTTTTACGTTTCGGTGTTGTGTCTCTGTTGTGTCGTAGTTGATACGTTTCCCTCAGTTTTAGTTTGTAACCCGAATTTTTATTTTTTTCTCTATCGCTATATGAATTTTGAACAGCAGTATACTACTGTTGCCTTTATTTAAATGCATTTTACAGATCTGAACTATTGTCTAGATCAGACAGAATTTATAGTATGCCTTATCCGGTTTTAAAACATAATATGCGACCAAAGGTCGTTACATGCTTGAGGTCATGATTGAACATATCACAAGATACGAAACTTATGTACTCAGTTGATTAGGTCAGTTAAACTACAGGCTGCGCTTTTATAAACATTTCGGATTTAGCTAGACACAGACCAGGCTAGACCTAGACCATGACCTAGATCCCACTAATAAAAACATCCATAAAAACATAAGATATTGGTAAGATCGTGATATGTTTGGCTTGACTATTCAAAAGCTCTTAGTTTGCACATGCATACCACATCATTGCCAAGATCCGGTTTAGATTTTGCTACGATAGAAATACGATCTTGTCACGCTCTTGCCTTGTCTTTTTTTTTCTATGTTGTGTCTTCTGTACTAATATTAGTCTGTTTGTTGGTTTTTTTAACCATGACGTTGTCAGTTTATTTTCGATCTATGAGAATGACTTCCCTCTGGTATTTTTCGCCTCTCTTCTAACTTCTAATAAGACTATACCACGACTTACACTATCTACGGCGCTTCCACCAAGATCTCACCGATCGCATTACGATCTCAATACCAGTCTACTACGATCGAACCACGACTCACCTGCGTTGTCATTGCGCTCTAGAATATGACTTCATCAAATAAGTTATCAGTCCAAATGTATCGTCACACCATAGTACAATAACACAATGACGGGATGTATAAACCGATTCACGAAAGGGGTGTTACTAAATTGACTAAAATGTAAAGGGAATAATTTGAAAATACAAATAAAAAACCATGTTACACGCAATTAAGTTGATAAACAACGTCATCAGATTAAGGTTGATGTACCCTTCTGTAGCCATTTTTGTACGAATTTTTCAAACCTCAATTGTATCAAAACTAAAGATATAAAAAATTATAGAGATAGGCCATTTAGTACATGTTCCAAGGGGAAACTTGATGCAAAGCATTATTTTTTACTGTTTCATTGCATTTGATAGAAAAAGAGGACTTTGTGGCAAATAAATCAAGATTTTTATAGAAAATCCACAGCCTTTAATACAGAGATTTTTGTTATAAAATTTGAAACATAAATTACTCACTTGATTTTCTATGATGTGCTAGTGTTTATTTTTTACAAAAAGTTCTAAGTAACCTGTAAATTCCAAAACACCTCGTGTTGAGTCACTAAAGTCGAGCGCACCCTAAAAGGTGTACTTGATTTTGGCCATATTTATACGTGTGTTAACCAATAACTACATTTATAAACTTGTTTTAAGGAAATCAATGCTAGCACTGCATGCAATAATCCTATATCTATCAGTTATCAAATTGCCAAATATGAGAGTACAAGGATAAAGGCTGTGGATTTTCTATAAAAATCTTGATTTATTTGCCACAAAGTCCTCTTTTTCTATTAAATACAATGGAACAGTAAAAAATAATGCTTTGCATCAAGTTTCCCCTTGGAATATGTACAAAATGGCCAATATCTATTATTCATTAAATCTGCAGTTTTGATACAATTGAAGTTTGAAAAGTTCGTACAAAAATGGCTACAGAAGGGTACATAAACCTTAACGCATTAACGGAGATATTTAAACCCCATACGAAGGGACAGAGAGTAAATTACTGCAAATGAATTGGCAGTTGAACATTGGAAAGTTGAAATCTATTAACAATGATTTATTTTATCTTGCAAACTCTACTTTTTCAGCATATCATTTCTCCCCCTTTCCTCTCGACTTACAGATTTTACTTATTTTTCCTTCAATTTTCGAATAATTATTCACCTGTTTTTCATCTTTGAAAATGTATCTTGATAGCGCCCATGTCAATTTACTTGCTCATAATGATTGAGTTGTCAAACTGGTCAGGTACAGCCAACTTTTTAAATTAATAAATTAAACTTTAATTTAATTCGTACAGACAAAGTCACAGGCACTTGTCTCAAAAAATATTCCCTTTATACCTTAATATAACACAAGGTACTTCACTTGAATTTTTGAAAAATGGCATCCAGTCGCAAATTTCCGTTGTATACAGATAGATCAGTTTTCAACACCTCTAAAACTTGTTGTGTCGTAAATTCAAATTGATTTTTCTACACAATGGTGTATAAAACGCCTACCTTTGTTGTTCGAATGATCTGTAGCAGGCCTTCCGATGTACGTCAATCGTAAGTTTTTCTTCTACCGACGTTGGATCGGAGACACAAAACTCGAAGATTACTTATAAAAGTTGTTTCAGAAAAAAAAATTATAGTTTTTGTCTGAATAGAACTTATAACCCAGTTAGTAAAATTGTCAAAGATACCGGGAAAAAATCTAACAAGTATTATTTGTGGTACGTCTAGCAATTTACGGGTTTACATTTTAAGACACAAATTTCACCATTACGTCAATATCATTTGGACTCCCTCTTGACTTCACGTATGAAATGCAATAAGATCAGATAAAACCGAGAATCACTTAGACTTTCCCATAAAATTTGACCAATTGGACCCCGACAATTATAGATGACGTTCTTTCACTAAACAATTCAAAATTTGGTGACTATGTGGAACGCATCTATCCATCGAATTGGAGATAAAGGATACTACAGATACAGTTAAGTCGGCTTCATATCTTGACTTACATCTAGAAATTGACAATGAGGGTCGGTTGATGACAAAACTTTACGACAAAAGATATGATTTCAGCTTTCCAATTGTGAACTTTCCATTTCTAAGTAGCAACATTCCAGCTGAACCTGCATACGGGTATATATCTCCCAATTGATATGATATTTCCGTGCTTGCATTTCCTATCATGATTTTCTTGATAGAGGGTTACTGCTCACAAGGAAGCTATTAAACCACGAGTTCCAAATGGTGAAGTTGAAATCATCCCTTCGTATATTTTACGGACGCCATCACGATTGGTTGACCGTTATGGAATACTAGTAACCGTTTCACAAATGATATCGGATATGTTCCTTACGTCGTAACTACAATCCCCTTCCCTTTCATGAATTTGACCTACCGAATTAGACTTTTTACCGGATTTGTTATCACATAAGGAAGCAATACACAGTTAGGAGTTTAGTTTCGCATTATGGCCCCTGTGAATTTTTCAAATAGGAAAGTTATTGTGTAATAAAATTCATTTTTATACAGATTAGTGCTAATTTAGCCTTCGAAGATGGTTTATAAGAGCATCAAGATTATTTTTAACCTGTTTTATGGGCTGTTTTCTGCCTGACAATCCGTATTTTCATAGCTAGACCAGCCATCGGTCCAGAAATTAATGTACTGTTTACAAACACTCTTTTTCTACACGAAGTTTTTGACGCAATTTTACAAAAAAATGAGATGAAAGACATATGATTTTCATTGGATTTGCTGAATGATATATGTACACAGTTTCAGAAAATGTATTACTTCAAATGATTGAAATTCTACTTTCAGCCAAATTTTGGGGAAATATGTGACACCTTCCCCCCCCCCCCCCCTTTTTGCAATATTTTATAACAAATAAATGCAGATTGTTGCCATGGATACACCAAAATGAAATTATATTTTACCATTCTATATACTGGATATAAATTCTATGGAAGATTCTGATTACATACATATGCCCATATATGACACAAACAGTAAGCTTGATATTGCAAGAAAGCAACGAAAAGGGGATGGTAAAATTCATAAGGGCAAATTTTAGTATTTTTTTCTAACTGTTTATTGCTACCTTATGGCATACTTACCAAGCTCTGAATTGTATTATTTAAGACTTTTTATGCCACAAATCTATTGATATTTTGATTCTAAATAAACTTCTGAGTAAATTAAGTGTTTAAGAATGACAATACATGTCAGTTTTATTGTTTACAGTCCTTAGCAACCAAAATTAGACATTTTTGACACAAGGTTTATATTTATACTCGATCGGCTTAACTCTTGCTTCTGATTGATTGGGCTGCATGTAGTAGCCTAAGAATTGAACGCGTTGGTTTTTTTTCTTGCGAATATATCAAATTATTGTTTTTATCAAGATTTCATGTTACATTTTGACATATTTTAAATGTATAGTTAAATCAGATGTAAGAAATTGATTCCCTATCACCAAGTTTTTTAATCAAGTCTTTGGTATGCAATAAGCATAAAGATTAACATTTTTATGCTTGAAATTGCTAAATTTTGTACAATGTTGCATCATCAGAGATCTTATTAAAATATTCAACATTAAAAAACTGACAAAAAAGGTACAGTTTTTAAGATTTGGCTAAATATTGAGGTAGAGACAAGATTTTACCCTTTGACTTGGCACCTTTCTTTAAAATCAGTTTTTGTCGCGTTTCAGTGTTAACTGCTAACCTTCATAAAATATTCATTACTCAACCAATTTTCAAAAATAAAAGGCCATTTTACTTGTATTAGCTAGCAGAACTCAGAAAATAAGTTAAAAAGGAGAACTTAAAAAAAATATTTACTATTAAGGTAGCAATACACAGTTAGGAGTTTAGTTTCGCATTCTGGCCCCTGTGAATTTTTCAAATAGGAAAGTTATTGTGTAATAAAATTCATTTTTATACAGATTAGTGCTAATTTAGCCTTCAAAGATGGTTTATAAGAGCATCAGGATTATTTTTAACCTGTTTTATGGGCTGTTTTCTGCCTGACAATCCGTATTTTCATAGCTAGACCAGCCATCGGTCCAGAAATTAATGTACTGTTTACAAACACTCTTTTTCTACACGAAGTTTTTGACGCAATTTTACAACAAAATGAGATGAAAGACATATGATTTTCATTGGATTTGCTGAATGATATATGTACACAGTTTCAGAAAATGTATTACTTCAAATGATTGAAATTCTACTTTCAGCCAAATTTTGGGGAAATATGTGACACCTTCCCCCCCCTTTTTGCAATATTTTATAACAAATAAATGCAGATTGTTGCCATGGATACACCAAAATGAAATTATATTTTACCATTTTATATACTGGATATAAAATCTATGGAAGATTCTGATTACATACATATGCCCATATATGATACAAACAGTAAGCTTGATATTGCAAGAAAGCAATGAAAAGGGGATGGTAAAATTCATAAGGGCAAATTTTAGTATTTTTTCTAACTGTTTATTGCTACCTAAGAAACACGACGGGTGCTGCATGTGGAGCAGGATCTGCTTACCGGCAGGATCTGCTTACCCTTCCGGAGCACCTGAGATCATCCCGGGTTTTTGATAGGGTTCGTGTTGTTTATTCTTTAGTTTTCTATATTGTGTCATGTGTACTATTGTTTGTCTTTTTTCATTTTTAGCCATGGCGTTGTCAGTTTGTTTTAGATTTATGAGTTTGACTGTCCCTTTGGTATCTTTCGTCCCTCTTTTATATAAAGGGAATAGGACGACACCTTTTACTGCGAGACGTTTATTTCCAATCCAACGTCAGTAGACGAAATAATTATGATTGACATACTTTGGTAGTATTGCGACAACAAAAGAAAGCGTGTTATACACCATTGTGTAGACAAATTAATTTAGATTTACGACATAGCAAGTTTTAGTGGGGTTGACAGAAATATAACGGAATTTCGATATCGGCTGATATATTTCTAAATTGCGAGTTAAGAACCTTGTATTATAAGTATATAAAAAACATATTCTTAGACAAGTGCATGTGTACAAAGTTCGTAAATTTTCCAGAACTGCTTTTCCTCAATGCCAACCAAGAGATTAGTTGAGCCTTGAACATGTTGAACGCTGAATTTTGTAAGATAATTAACCCTGTCTTAATTTGATTAGAGATACGAAGATCATACGGTATCCTGTGGAAATAAACTTTGCATTCGTTTGATTGATTTTAGTAATTACAATACATTTAATGTATCTGATATATCAAAGGAACATGGGTTATTGTCTACATATTCTTGAGGGTCTTCAACAATGATCAATGAAACTCAAAAATAACAGTGAAAAGGAAAATATTCTGCGTTGTTTTATGTAAAACCTACAAAAACAATACATCTGCATAGGACATTATTACATACATGAGGACATATAAGAAACATCAGTATTCACAGAAACATTGATAATAGTTTAATAACAATGACGCTATAATAGAAAACAAAGGCCAAGTAAAGTTCAAAGTTGAAGACAATTGATAACCCAATATTTCGAAGAGTTTTGTCAAAAACAGATAAGGTATAAAGACACAAGCTTAGGAAAATAAAACATAATAAAAGGTATGCTACAAATATGTAATATCTTTTTATTGATTGTCGGTAGCAGTAAATAATCTGATACATTGTTCGTAAACTAATGTCGATTTGGCGTGCTTAACACTTTTTGTAACATATTGATAAATATTTCAGAACAACAAAAATATTTGTTGATTTGTGCAACTTTTAAAATTGCATTAAAACGTGAATATGCAAAGTGTGTCTTTTTTGTTCTTATCTTTTGTTTGTCAGGTTTAAAAGGATTTAGTTTTACAATCTTGCAAATAGTAGAATCAACGCTTAGCCAAAACACAGATACCTTAAACATGTTAAAACAGCGTTCGAAAGTTCTGCACACAATACTACAAATACTACAAATATATTATATTTACAGTATACAGTGTAGGTCATTATAGTAGATATTCCTAAAATGTACTTAAAGTATCAAAGGTACCAGAATTGAAATTTGATACGCCGGCAGCGCGTTTCGTCTTCATACGACTCACCAGTGACGCTCAGATAAAAAAAAAAGTTGTTAAGACAAACACGTACAGAGTTGAAGAGCATTGAGGACCCATTATTCTAAAATTTTGTGCCAAACTAAACTTAACGAATCTGATGTACAGTAGTTGTCGTTTGTTTATGTAATATATACGTGTTTCTCGTTTCTCGTTTTGTTTATATAGATTAGACCGTTGGTTTTCCCGTTTGAATGGTTTTACACTAGTAACTTTGGGGCCCTTTATAGCTTGTTGTTCGGTGTGAGCCAAGGCTCCGTGTTGAAGGCCGTACTTTAACATATAATGGTTTACTTTTTAAATTGTTATTTGGATGGAGAGTTGTCTCATTGGCACTCACACCACATCTTCCTATATCTATTAGTTGTACTTCCATTTATGTACATGTATCTTGTCATGTTTGTTAAATACACTAATCGAGTAAATCAGAGGTTTATGTACCATATAAATATTTAATCCTCGTCATATGTTTATCTTAGAAGCATTTTTTGTAAGAAGTATGTGTGTTAAGAACCAATTTTGACCTCAAATTTCAGGTTCATCTGACGAAAGATTTTAATCTTTTTAAACACGTAAGTGTCTATTTCGGTTGATTTAATTAGTTAATGTGACAGATTTTAATTGATGTAGTCATTAAAAACGTCCCGATTCAAGCTTTACCATTTGTTTAATATGAAAAATCTATCAAATATGCCAAAATATATCTCTTTTCAGATGGTTTTTATCAAAAATGAAAGAGACCGCATCCTTGTTCATTTTCAACCTTTATATATGGTATGTATTATCATCTAATACAACTTGCATTTAAATATTAAGAATAAACACTGATGCGGCCACTTTTACTTAAGACGGAAACCGTCTAAAATTTAACACAAATGCTACAATTGTAAAGACTTCAGTCATTCAGCACGACTTCGTGATGCTAGTACCCGATATATGTGTATTTTCCTTTCAAAAACAGCCCATATTTATGTAGCAGAAGCATTTTACTTTCCAATAAATAACTCACTTTTACATTCTAACAATTTTGTAAAACTGCTATATTTTGGGGCAAAAAGGGTTCTTACTGAACATACTCCATTGGCCGTTAGTTTTCTCGGTTGAATTGTTTTACATATAATTTCAGTGTCATTTTGTCTCTTGTGGAGAGTTGTCTCATTCGCATTCATACCACATCTTCTTTTTATAGTGACAATACCATTGAAAAAATATGAGAAACTACGAAAAGGCAAACAACAGTAAGAAAACCAAATATTTAGCAACTGGAGTTCTACAAAAAATTGGACTGATCACAGGTGTTTGGAAGGATAGGCAGATCCTGCTTTACATATGGTAGCCCTCATGTTTCTCGTGGAAGTACAATCCTGGTGATAAGTTCAAATTTGTAGGTTTCAACCGAGGATGTTGTGTTATATATTCAGTACCTTGAAAGGATAGCATTTGCTACCAAGTATGTTCATTAGACTGCAACCTCAACAACAGTGAACAATACATGCAAGTCACAACCAGATAAACCATCTTTTTCGGAACTAAAGTGCTTTGTTCTGATATTACACCACACATTGAAAATTGCAACAATACGGGAAGAGTTGTCTAACGAAATAGATGGTGCTTGACTTTTATATGAAGGAGACATAACATTTCAATCAATTTGATTGAGGTCTGGATCTGTAATGTCAGTAACTGCTAGTAGCTCTTTGTTAATTTGTGTATCGTTGTCATTTAGTTTAGTTTATTTTGTTATCTAATCTTACATCGGGCTCGGCCGTCTTTCAAATTGAGTTTTTTTTCTGTGCGTTTTGTTGTTTGTTTCTTGTTTCATCATTCGCTAGGATGATATAGGGGAGGACTGAGATATTATTTTACATGCTTAAACCCACCGCATATTTGTGATGGTCCCAAGAGCTTCTGACCTTAGAAAGTTTTGTATTTTTATTTTTAATTTAAGCTCATTTACTAGTATATTTTTTGTAGTTTATTATGACGTCCATGTTCACCTAACTAGTACATATTTTTGTTTATGGGCTAGCAGAAGGCCACCTCCTGATACAGAAATGTCACGTTGTGTTGAAGACCCATTGTTGGCCTTCGACTGTTTTCTGCTCTTTAGTTAGGTTATTGCCTCTATGACACATTCCCAATTTCAATTCTCAATTTTACAATGTATCTTAATTTTGAAACAACCCAATTTGTTTTTTTAGGAACTCACTCTGTTTCGAAGTACGTAATATCTTGCATTGAGATAAAACCATTCAACGTGTTCTTACAACAGAAGATGCCCACTGACTTCATATCAATTGTGCACGGTGCCCATGTGTTGTTTTTCAACCAATGCTCTTTCTAGACGTTCTAGTAGGATCTATTCAGAATATAACATCGACGTTAATGTTACGCCAAAAGATATAAGAATTTGTGGTATGACTGCCAATGAGACATCTCTCCATCGAAGTTACATTTTGTAAACGTAAACCATTAGAGGTTAAAGTACGGTCTTCAACACGGAGCCTTTACTGACATCAAACAGCAAGTTAAAGAGCTATCAATGCATTAATACACGTCAGAATTGAAGTATAACATGTATACAAATGTAACATGTTTGTTCTTGTAATTATAAAGATGTGAGGTTACTTCGAGTTGTGGTACGTTCAGTTGGAATCAATTCAGACAATAAAGTATCTAACTTAAAGCTAAAATAAACATACTCAGGTTGTGTTAATGCTATATTTAAATATTTATTTCTGAAATAAAATTACATGATACACATATATTTCAAGTTGCGAAAATGCGTTTTATAATAAAAAAAAACCAAAACAAGTCTAATTAAAAACCAATTGTTCAGAGAACAATTGAAGGTCTTTCCATCAAAACAATGTATTTTGATATGAAAAGTTGTGAAACTTAGTTTAAAATGTCATTTCAATCGTCAAATGATAGCTCCTAGTAAGCTGATTCCAAAAATATATTGTTTCCATACATTTTTTTTAAATAAGGGAGATAATTTGTTACTTCCGGTTTGAAAAATGTTACTTCCGATTATATTTGAATATTTACTTGACACTGATTCCAAAAATATTTGGTTCTATATACTTTTATATTAATAAAGTACAAAAAATAGCTACTTCCGGTTTACAAAAAGTCACTTCCGGTTGGTTTTTTTCAAGGTTAAATGGTTTGAGACCTTTTTCTAAAAGTTGTATATCTTTATCATGTATACATATAGAATAAAAGCAAAGGTCAAAATCTAAAACGTCAAATTAAGCTATGACCTTGAGATCAATTTCAAGGTCATAAACCAAGGACCTCAAATCAAAAGACCATAGGTCTTAATTATATTTAGTTAATGAGTTATATCACCAAACGCGTATTTTTAAATACAAGAGGGGAGAAAACTCCCTTTTACATTCAACGTACGCTTGCAATCAAAATTTACATCTTACGACATGTCGCAACTAACAATTTAGTAAAAAAAAATTGTTGATATCTTATACAGTCTTTGGATATAATTGAAAATAAGCCAAATTCAAGACCTTGACCTTTGACCTTGACCTAATTTTCATTTTTTGGGACCAAGGACCTCAAATCAAAAGATCCTAGGTCTCTATCACTTATGATTTATAAGATAGAAATTCATATCACTTATATCAGATGCATAAGGGGAAATAACTCTCATATGGAGCGGTCATATCGCTTCGGTCAAAATAGGACAAATCATGCGAAGGATATAACGAGCAATTTTGTAAAATAAATTTGTCATAATCTTTTACGGTTGCGAAGGAGATGTGATAACAAGGAAAACAGTGTTTGGGGAGATAACTCCTACAAAGAAAAGTATTCGTTTATGCAGGGTAAATTTCAAAAGCGCATAAACTGTTCGATATCATATACAAAATATCTAAGCGACATATTGCGAAACAAATGTTTATCGCAAGAACAAAATTAGGCGGAAGAAAAAAAAAAAAATAATCAGAAGAAAAACAATAGGTCTTTCCACAGAAAAGTGGAAAGACCTAATTATCCAACCGTCCTGTCTACTACAGCATTCACCTTAACTTCAAGTAAAGCTAAGTTTGATGCATGATTCATCTTTTGAATCCTGACGTAACGGCCATTTATTATCGGACTGCATTCAAAGACCAGGTGGTCTCCTGTCCTAGCTGGTCCTTTGTAAAAATTACACTTCGTCATCTGATTATGTGAGGACCCAGCAGTTATATTTAACTGACGGATACGGTGACCTGAAATATAAATCTTTGCTATTAATGTTATTCAATATAGAGTAGCAATAGTAAATGCAAATAGGGAATGTGTCAAAGAGACAACAACCCGTCAACAGAACAGAAAACAGCCCAAGGGCACTAATGGGTCTTAAAAACAATGAGAAAACATCTCCACTAATAATCATACTCATACTTCATGCATTTTGGTGCAAGTTAAAAAAAAACAAAAAAAACCAAGGATTCTATATTTTAAAAAATGGCCTGTTAAACAATAATTAGTATATTATAAAATTATGAAAACAAAAGTAGGGTTTAACATGTTAGATGGACAAAATATTGTATCAGTACTGCACGGATAAAACTAGAGGATTTAAAATATCTTACAAAGGACAAAAACACTGAGAAGCTAAGACTGTGGAAAGCAAAGCCGATTTAAAAAATAAATACACCATGGTGGGCGTACTCCAACACTATAATGACTGTGCGATTTGTGGTTTGAAACTGTGTTATGTTTGTAATTATAAGCTCTGGTATGAGTTTTGCGTAATGTTGAATGCCAACAGAGACCTGAAGTTAATATTTTCTGGGCATGTAGTCTCTAGTCCTTCATTTTCCCATTACAATCACACCACATGATCTCACTTTTATAACAAAATGTTCATGCTATATAAATAATGTTGATAGTATTTCAATAATATTCTGAATGCATTAAATGCTTTCTTTTACGACAATTGCTCTTTCAATAAAAAATACTTTGACTATGTATGGATAAACCTCGTTGTATTTGATGCACAACATAAACATGTATGACTTTTGTTTTAGAAAAATTTTAAATTTCATTAACAATGACATAATAAAGAAATTAGCCATAACAATTCAAATATTAGCTTACCGCAACAATCTTTCCTAACAAATATTTCAACCTGTCTTATTTTAAAATCATGACCAAGATCCACCTCCCAGTATGGCGACAGGTCACCATTCGTATGTGTGATAGAAAACGTATTCAAATTTCCGTCGTTAGCATATCCAGATCGAAAATGAAGATACTGCAAACTCTGTCTAGATGCTTTTCCTTTTGCCACCTCTTGCAAAACTTGAACACCCGATTTACCTTGAATGAGATACATTTGTACATGATCAATATTATAATATTATTTTTATATTAGCTGATTATCTAGCTTTCAAAACCATTAAATCAATGTGTAGTAATTTCACTTGTCTTTTTGCATAAACAGATTTATCTCAACTTAAGCTAAGCATCAAACATTATAAGGTTGCTGTATTTACACAAAAAAAGCAGCAGTAGTATACCGCTGTTTAATTGTCATAATGCCATTAAGAGAATAAAATCTGGGTAACAAAGTTAAAACGAGGAAAACACAGTCATTAAAGTCATAAGAAACGAGAGACCGGTGAAAAGTAATGTTCTTCCAATTCTTGAACCAATGCATACAAACATCATAAACTAAGCCTTCTGTGCTAGAATTTATCATTTTTCTAGTGTAAATTTCGTATAATCGTCAATTTTTTTTTCAATCGGTCAGTGTTGTTGTGAAAATATGGCAGGTAATTTAAGTTCGTGTTTTGAAGCCGAAGTTTAACGATTGTCACCTGTTTGTCAACAATTGACGAAAAATAAACAAAAAAGCATGGAAATTGAGCACGTGTTTAACATGTAAATTCAGATAATAGTTTATTTTAAGGACATCCATGCGTATTGTGGTCACCGGATTTTTACGAGATGGGTCACACTGAGGTCACCTTGCATACGAACATATTCCTGACTTGTATTTACAAAGAGTATTGACACCCATGATTGGTTACTCTCTCGGTCTGGCTCCTTTCCTTTTGGCGTTTCGGCGATTCCTCATTTTTTTATGTTGGAATATTTATGTATCTTTGAGTAATAATCATCAGTATACAGCTTCAACTTTTAATGAAAAACAAGATTTTTAATGGAGATAGAAGAAACAGAAAAAATAATTTTAATGTTAAATATTCTGACAATAAATTTAGATATTTACTGTAAGTATTTGATTCCCCCCCCCCTTTCTAGTAAGGATTTGTGTAAATCTCCAATTTAAAGATAGCACTATCAAAATAGCATTGTTATTTGAATTTACAAATATACATACCATTTGGAAGTCGGCTGAGTATTTCTTGCAGTTTTTCAGAGTTATCATCCAACTTTGATTCTAGCTTTTCTAACAGTCGAAAATAATCTCCTTTTGTTATCGCAAAAGTAACAAGAAAAAGAAAAACAAGTGAAAGTCGCATTTTCTTTATGCTTGTTTCTTACGAAATTTGCACTTTCTGTGATATCTTTTGAAACGTTACTTTTGAAATTAAAAAATAGTTCGTATTCTACGAAAATAAAATGATCACGCAACGATGTCATTAAATGACGTGTCATTAAACAAGAGATAGTTTGCTGGTTTATGTATTTTTTAAACAACTTAAATATCAATATACATGTATAGACACTATCGATTTTGTCGAAAATGAAAACAAGATAAGTTTGCAGCTATAAATTCAATGAAGTTTTTAAGTGAGTCATAAAATGTTCTGCTTAAATCTAAGTATGCCCACCGATTGTATACTTCTTTGTAATTGATTCGGGTATATAGACCTTGAACAGACAACGAATAATGAAAATAATTGTTCATTATTTGAAATTAATTGTTCATTGTTTGAAATTAATAAAATGCCACCAATATCCAAGTTTAACTCGCACAAGGATAGCATACAGAATTTACAAACAAGTGTTTTATTCTAAATCTATGAGTCTTATGTACACGAAATGCGCGTGTAACGTACTATATTATAATCCTGGTACCTTTTTTAACTAATTTGATATTTGTAATGGAAAGCATAGCATGCTTTAACTAAGAAGGGAGTATTATGTAGCTTAAAATGTGGTCGCTTGGTTAAAGAATTCAAACAATAATCCTATAAAAGTAGCAGTTAAAAGATGTGATCAAAATCCTTTAAAAAAAAACATAATTCACAAAAAAAGTATAGATTTCTAAAGTTAAACAACAGACAGTATGCAAACAGCGATTAAAACACTTTTATTCGTCATTTAACGCTTGTTATATACTATTTTGCAAACATGCAAACGATTTCGAAATGTCAAACTATAATAATACATTTGGATAATAATTAGTTATTGAAATATTATTGGATGCATAGTTTATTAGAAATGAATCATAGTTTAAAACGCAAATTTAATCAGCGAAACTTGCAATTAGATAAGTAAAATTAATAAGAAAGATTTAAAATAATTCATGATTTGGTAAGATATTATTTGTTGAATTAATACTGCATTTATAATGCAAACAAAACAATTTTTACATTTTATATTTTGAATTGTTCGTTTTAAAAATATTTGCCACTTGACATCCAACAAACCAAGAACTGAAAATTCTTTCAAAATGCCGTATTCAGAACTCCCAAAATCAAGAGAAAATCTTTTAATTTCCGCGCATTTGAAAGCTGCAACAGATTCCTCTTAGATACACTACCAGAGGTTCTATTAATTAGTGTTAAACTCTTCTCCTTAGACCATAAGTAACTTAAACGTTCGGGAATTTTTTTCTGAGTTATACTCAGTGATGTAGTGGTGTTTAAAGTTTTATAAAGACAAGTATTCAAAAGTTTGCTTACAATAGCTACACAATTTCATTGATCATAATTATAAATGACAAAGAGGAATAAATATATCAAAAAGTAAATTTACAAAAATATCGAACTCCATGGAAAATACAAAAACGAAAAATCACTTATCAAATGACAAATAGCAGCAAAACACACAAATGAATGGAAAACAACTGTCATTTTCCTGACTTGTAACTGGCATTGGTTTATGTAGAAAATAGTGGATTAGGCATTTAACTTGTATGACAGTCGCATAAAATTCCTTAATTTTCACAACATTGTGTTAGCAAAACAATCACTGTACCTGTAGTAATCTTTATTTCTGTTTCGATGAGATTGGTATATTGGTAAATTAAGGCGGCAATAGTTAGCATCTGTCTCTCATCAATAAAGGATCTTCAGTTATTTTAACATAGTTTTCCAGCGGATTAGTTTGGTTATCAGATTACAGTCGGTTGTACTGTTGCCGGGTACTTTCTACAAAATCTTTTAAAATTAGATACATTGATAAATTGAGGTACATTTTAAAAAGATCACATAATGAATGATTTTCATTTTTTGTTTTTGTTTAGGAGATTATGACGAAATTGGAACAATAGGTAATTTTCTGGCAATACGTTAAAATCTATTTAACAGATGTATTGTTTCATGTGAAATAATGTAAGTCAATTTCAAGTTTGACGATTTCCGCTATTTTTGTGTAAAATTGTACAAATCATGTAAAGTCGAAGGATGAGAAATGGTTGAATTCCATTTGTCTTCCATTTTCCTTTCAGTATCTTAGTCTATGGTGGATTTTATTTCTACGATACTAACATTGATTTTGTACTGTACTTGTTGTTGGTGTATAATGTTTTCATGATAAAGTGGTATCTTATTTTACACTTATTATGTCATTTACTAATAATATTGATTAAATTAAAAAAGGATAGAGCATATCATTCACACAGTGGTGCGATTTTTCTCATTATATGAAATATTGTTTCTTCTATGTCGAAACAATTTAAATTTACGGTTGATATTATGTTTATTTTTAGATCACACTAAATACTTAGCAAACATTGCCTTTAAGATTTAAGGGTCATAAAACAAATTTTGATTACTTCGAGTCTGTTTTCAGCTGTCGTCCAATTTTGAATTCAATTGTCACAGTCCTAACTTTTAATAAAGAAAAAGTCCGACCTTATTTATACCTATCCACTTATATATACATGGGTCTTTAAAGCAGACATTTGAGTATTTTGTTTACTCGATACAAAATCTTCATAGACTCTGAAAGATTAATTACTTAACATATAAAAACGACACCTATTTATTGTAAAAGACTGTCTTTCATTCAGTTTTTTCGTTTGGCTCCTGTCTTATTGATGAATACCTGTATCTGATATTGTCTTAGATCAAATTTCAAGTAGTAGGTAGCAGTCGAGAAATTAACGGTCTATCTAATCATTTGGCCTTTTGGCTGCTTTTATAAAAAAAAAAAAAAGATTCAAAGCAGTGAAATACATATAGAAATGACGCCCGTATTGCCAAATGGTATGTTTGATATGCAGTCACGCCCGCTTGGAAGGAGGATGCATAATCTGACGTCAAGAACTTGTGATTGCATTGTCCTCTGAACGATGAAATTATAAAATAAATCAGACATATATATTTGAAAGTATAGTTGAGTAATTGTTTAAAATGTTATATAAAATGATCAGAACGTCTTGTCTTTGCAATTTTAATACGTGTAAAATGCTATGATTAGTCTGAGAAAAAATAAGGGAACGTACGTTTAATGTTACTTATATTACTAAGCAAGATGTTTTATTTTCATACAGAAATGGAAAAAAAAATCCACGTTTGTTTAATATATCTCATTTGGATTATGTAATTTGTTTTTACATTACAATAACCTCATCATCGATACAATAACTAAAAGTGTGTACGTCAAGAGCGCGATTTGTTTTAATACCATAATATATTCGTTTTTCTTTAAATTCGGTAAAATTGCTGTACCTTTGAATAGAATACCATCAAGTTATTTGAATATCAAAACATAAAAATGATAATAAAAGTAAAAGGGCAACATTATTGTTCTGCAAATGCAGTATTATTGTACATTTTATTAAATTGAGTTATCAATATTTTTACAATTTATTCATACGGCTTCCAAATATAAATTTTGGATTTATTTTACCTTAGGTCACACCAATTTGATTCCTAGTTCGACGGACCCGACCGCACCTATTTTTTTCAAAACGGATTTTTTATATTTTTTTTATATTCCTGCATCCGGAAATGTAATCATGTCCATTTCCCTTACCGTTTTTTTTTTGTAAATATTATAAAAAGATATCAATATTTGTTTTAAAATCACAGTCTAACCATGCTTACCCGTATATTACAATTTGAAACATAAAAGCAACCCACCACACTGTGTAAATATCTGTAAGAATATTTGTTTCGGCATGAAAACTATTTATCCAAAGTGGAGTGCTCCTATAAATTCTATAATATTTAATAAATGTCTTGACCAGCTCCACGAGATATTTCTCAAATACTCCGACACATGTACACCTGTTCTATGTGGAGACTGGAACTGTGATCTGATGAAAACATCTATTAAATCAGCACGGTTAAAGGAACTCGAAGACTTCATGAGTTCTAAGAAGCTATTGTTTAAAGCAACTCTATTAACATTCATTCATTCAAATGGCAATGAAACATCAACAATTGACTATATCTTTGTACACGTCAGTCTAGCTGAAAAAGTTTACAACACCATTAGACTGGATATGTTGTCAAACAACACCTCTGACCACTATCCTCATTTAACCAGAACTCAATAGATCCAAAATTTTTAAAGTGGTCCTCCAAGTCACCCTACCCTTGCCTTGATCAGGTTTTTTTGCACAATACCTCTTCCGCTGAAAACTCTCCACGTATGTATTCTTTTTTCTTACTTCCCGTAAATGGCACGATCATATTACAGTAAATGTCCAATAATAAGCATTATTATTTTCAGACAAAAATACAAAATACTATCTCTCACTCCTTTCACACCAGATTTCGAGCCGTGCTAATCATGAGGAGGATTATTTGATTGTTTATTAAAGGGCAAGACATTATCACTCTCCACTAAGTGTAATCGTTTGGAAAGTAGTCTCCTTTAATCTAAGCACAGTTAAGGTGTTCAAACTATGCCGACGGAGGGTGTGTTTTCCTATGTTTATCAACCTTTGAGAAGTCTTTATATTAGAAATTATTTTTTCCAATAACATTATCAAAGCTCAAAAACTTTCGTTATAGAAAACAATTTTCTGAGTAGAGATGGTTTCCAACAATTGCAGAAATTATTAACTATGGCCTATAATCACCTTAATTATTATTGTTAAAGATGACAAACATGTTGTTTTATTAACTAAAACTCACTTACAAGGCTTTGGCTGTCATCAACCAAGATTTATTTTCCACAAGAATCTGAGCAGAAAACACTACTTCATTACCTCAAATATGAATGTACAAATGTCTATTCATATAATTTTACCAAACCTATTGTTATGGCCATTCATATTGTCTACGTCCTTAAACGTGTCAAAGTCTACAATTTGAAATAATTCTGAAGTGTAACGGTTGGCTTTGAAATTCAATGTATAAGGACATTTTCAGGGACATCATTATCTCTTAAAAAAAGTCAGCATTTGTATAGTCGATTTAAAGCAGCTTTTGCAGCTCTCAACTCAAAAGTGGGAAAACGAGACCTTTACACTCTGGGATTTAAACCTTCAAGTTGCTTCTTTGCATCGTCCAAATACATAAAGTTCCACTTGTCTTGTTATATCTGGACATATTGCCTTGTAAATATTGAACAACTTAGAGATTTGATAGTCAAAAATCGCAAAAATACATTCCTATCAAACTGGTAAAACCATTCATTTATTGGTTACCTATTTATCTAGCTGAAGACTTAACCAGGTGACGTGTAAAGCGCGTGAACGATGAGCCTCTCATAACAAAAGAAAAGTCTCATTTAAAAACTTGAAACTTACATATACATGATATACTCCTTCATCATTCACATAGAGGACATTTTTCTCTGTGGTATATGCATAAAATAGGACAATAAAACTCTCCCATATTTATACTCGATGCCTAAATGTTATCTTCAAAAAACACCATTAAAATGACGTTATATTGTCAAATTGTCAATATCCCTCTGAAGTTTTTACAACAATTTATTTTCCCGATAAAAGATGTCCTTCAGCAATACTGTGATGAGGAATATTTTATCAGTGGTGTCAATCAGATGTGGATTCTAAAACATGTATTCCGAAATTTGAAAACACAATCTTTTTTTTACCTTTCCTTGTTCTATGATTTACACAACTATCCCTCATTCTCAATTAAACAGAGCTTTTTTTTACAAAATTGAGAAACGTTATTACAAATGCCTTGTTTTAGAACGTGTAAAACCTTCTTTTGGGAGAATTTACACATATTCTAATCACCGAAAAAAATGAAAGATATTATATAAGCAGACAATCGATATATCAACTGCAACTGCTTATGTACTCATATGAAGCAAAATTGAAACAGAATCTTCTCAAAGATAAAACTAAAAGCATCTTTCGAAGTTTTTTTTTTATTTCACTTTCAAGAATATTAATGATGTTCTGTTACCTATATAATACTTAGCAACATTTATATATCATGCACTAGCTATATAGTGAACTTGAGATTAAGGATAAAACCGTAACTAGAACATCTGCTGCATAACTCGATCTTATCTTCAAATGTTACACATACGGACGACTTTAAACTAGAAAATATAACAAAGAAAGGCAACAGAAGAATACCGCTTTTCGATATTGATATATCGATTGAGAAAAAAATCCGGGTTACCAACTAAAACTGAGGCAAATGCATCAAATATAAGAGGAAAACTACGACACAACAAACGGGATGATAACAACTTAATAGTTATCAACTTCCTATTTCTCAGGAGGAACATAATGTTTAGATATCTTGTTACATCTGTGCATGTTAACCCTATACGGACTTTATTATAAAAAGGAATGCGCTACTGAGAATAACAATGTCCTAACAATGTTAGAAGGAAAGAAATGTTTTATCATATATCTAAAGTGTTTATTCAACTTTTTCAAAAACAAAATACAAAATTAGTCTTAACTGATTTGATATGCTTAAAACAACTTTTAAAACTTAAACAAGTACAAATCTAAATCGCACAAACTCATTACCGTTAGTCATTTATAAGATGAAATAAAAGAAATGAATTGTATAAAATTTGAGAGAAAAAGTTTATTTCTCGATAAAATTAATATAACTTACCCAATAGAAAATGTCGTTTAGTCACAGACATTTGTAATAAACGTGATACATGTAAGTATTATGCATTTAAACTTTAGAAAAATATATCTTAGAACACAAAAACAATACAGATATACTTAAGGATCAAACATGTTCAACTTTAGCAATACTAGAAATTGATTAAATAACAAATGAATAATGACCTTCAGAACAAAAATTCCTCATTCATAAAACTAATCAAAATCATCTCTTCAAAGCGGCGTCGGATTGTGTGTTCTATGATAACCAACAATAAGTTAAATAATCATATCGGGAAAAAAGAAAACAACCTGCATGCATAAACAGGTGAAAACTAATTATATCTAAAATTAGATAAATAAGGATTGTTTTGTTTCAATTAATTTGGAGTGTACTCCCTCCTTTATAAATACATCTAAACATTACTAAGAATAGAATTTACTTTTTTAAAATTATATAATCTATTTAATGATTTTCTGTATTATAAAATGAAAATTCGAATATATTGTACATGTACACGTATGCTATAATGATAAACAACTAATGTTTAGTTTGCGTGTATAACTTTTTTTATAGAACCCATCGGAGTTTTGTTTCTGAGAGTAACGCAACGACAAAATATATCTTGATTTGGACAAATAATAGATAAACATACAGACAATATGATGATTGTGTCTTCTTTTCTTCTGGTTTCTTTTTTGTCAATTATCAATGGATATGATTCAGAGATGTTTCAAAAGTTACAATCAACGATGAACAGTAACACTGCAACGTTATCTGAAATGCTGAAAGAATTACTTAGAAGAATCCCCAAAGGTATGTATACGTGTATATTGCGATAATATATTTCTATCAACAGAAAATGAGTTATCAAGGAGCTAATAAATGCACAATGTCTTTCTTCCTTCCCTTGACAGACAATGGCATTTGCCTAGCCATAGCTGCTGTCTGAACTACCATATGCGATACTGTAAACTCATATTCCAATAGTAAACAATGCAGAAATTAATATCGATAGATTAAAAAAATTAAAAAAGAGAAAAGCAAATAGCTAAAATGGACGTCATTGATTTTCAAAAATCTGGAATGGCAATAAAGCTTTTAAGCTTGGAGTCTTATGAAGGTAAGAGTTAAAAAAAAATGTCATTTTAATGTATGTTTCATCTGAAGCAAACTGTCTGAACTTTGCTGCAACATCTCGAATACTTTTTTGAACCACAGATCCTTTTATACAGGATGAAATTAAGATAAATCCGATGAAAAATGAGAAAAAGTCCTCGATTTAACTCTAATATATTTTAGCGTCGGTGTATAAATAGTACAATTTGACACATGAAAAAAGCGCATGGCTCAGTGGGTCATTTTTTTCTTAAACACAATTCAATGTTTATTCCGAAACATATTTTTATGAATTTCAAGTAGTGCATGATTAGCGCCCATTCATCAATGTCAATATTTTGTTCACAGAGCCAATTGTCGTCAAACCGAGAGAAGTTGCTAGTGAAGTGGCATATGGAAAACGAACAAAGCAAAGTTCAGATTATTATTTTTACGCCAGTGCCGCTGTCGATGGCAATTTAGACACATCTACACATACAGGACTAGACACTGCACCTTACTGGGAGGTTGACTTGGGCAAAGAATACAATATAGAAAGGATAGAAATTTTCAATAGGAAAGGGTGTTGTGGTGAGTATTGTTACCAATTCAGCAAAATAATTGACTTCAACAAAAATTTCATATATATATTTGTTAGTAGCTACAAAACATTAATAACTGACAATTATGTTTTATCTATACATATTTGTCAAGGTTGAGTGACACGTCTTTGATTCATCATGTCCAACTTGTACACCGTAGAGCTTTTACATTATATCCGTGTTACCGTCCTGAATATGATTTTTATCGGTAGTTTGTACATTTTTCCTTTGGTGTGTACTCGCTGATAATGTCAGTAACAGTGGAATGGCCGTGATATAAAAGTTATTGGGTTAGTACGCAAAAGACATGCGCGAATGCAACGCGTGGATCTACTTTCATTCACAAAATTGCGCTTGATTTTGTTTCGCAGAAACCCACGATATTTTTGGTGAATGAAACACTTGACATTGTTTGAAACTTTTACAAAGTCAATTTAGCCTTTTTGAACGATTGTTGTGAAAATGTGAACAAAAAGTGCATAAAAAACCCAATAGACTTTTACAAAAAAATGCGTTAAATGAAGTACAACTAACATATCGTCCCTGTTAAAAAAAAATCCATACAATACCAATAAACAGCCTAGTGCTTGTCCAAGTAGTTTTTTTTTCTGTTTCTTGAGAAGTAATTGTTTTACCTGTTCAGTCACTATAACGTGTAACAATACATAGTTTAACGCAACACACAAATAGTTACCAAAAAGGTACCGCTATCGCATGAGAGAAGCCAGAAAAAGAAATGAAATTTATGCATTTTCGACATGTTTGTGGGATCATCATATACAATTTTAAAAGATGTGGTTTCATTGTCAAAACGACAGATATTCATAGACCAAAGAATAAAAAAGTGAACCGTGATATTCATGTGCGGATCGTAGGATAATTTTTTAAAAGTGGGGTAACCGGGGGCACTAAACTTTAAAGGTTGCTTTGACCAGAATTGTAGCCTTTTTAAGGGGTGCAGGGACCAGGGTCGCCTACCTCTTAATTCGCTTCTGAAATTAGATTAACAACAGGGACTTTTAACTCCAAGTTTCATATTTCTGGTCCGTGTTGATAATACATGAACATGAAAAAGCAAGAAGCTAAAAGTTTAGTGACGTCCATTAAAATCTTTAAAATAATTATGAAGTCGACACGAAATTAGCTTGTTCAGATAGTTTACAGTCAGCTTACATTGCCCCCGGCCCTGGGTAAATATCTCCTCACAGTGCGTTCTTAAAACTATTATTTGAAATCAATGTGATCGTTTTCATGATGAACACTGAGCGAATAATGACAAAAAAAATGTAGTTTTATCCACTAAACTAAGTAAAATATAATTATAACCTGTTAACTCGTATAACTCATTGAACTCAAAATGATGATCGATGAAAAATCTGATGGTTCATATCGTATAATTCTTATTTCTGACTATCACTATGCTGATGCTTTGTGAAAAATAAAGAAATTTGACTTACACATGTTACCGGTATGCTACCATTATATTTGCCATTGTTAGTGTCATGTCCAAAGCAGAATATCAATGAAACGCATGCAGTAATTCCTTTTAATACTTTGTGCAAGAGAAAATTTCAAATGACGTAATGTAGCTTGTGACGTCAAGTGTGATTCGCCGTGATTCGACGCGAAAAAAGAAGTTCGTTTGTTATTTTCTCTATTATTGTAGTGATTTTTTTTTTAAATTACCGATTAACAGAATAAAGGACTTTTTGTTTTTGATACTGACTATTTAACAGAAAATATCAGGCTCGCCCTTCGAGCTCACCTAATATTTTACTGTGATAAAGTCAGTATCAAAATCAAAAAGTCCTTTATCCTATATATAATACCCACATTACATTAAACATTTGCCAAATTGAAAAACAGTGTTATGCTCATCTAGATTCTATTGTTGTTACCAATTGACAATAAAAACTAGCATGTTCTAATCAGCACTAGTTTTGACGTATTTTAAAACTCATATAAAACTCATATGAATTTTAATACATTGTTTGTTGTCTGCATTGTTCTGTATCATGATTGAATTAAATTAGTGTGTCACATGTTTAGCAAAACAAAATTATCTTTCTTCATTTTACTATTCAGGAGAACGACTTCACGACTTGGACATAACAATTGGATCTGCCCACAATCAGATGTATTTGTGTGCGCATTACAAAGGACCGGGTCGCAATGGAGAACATCTCGTATTCAAATGTAACGATAATACCAAATATGCACGCTATGTCAGGTTAACGATCAAGGGGAGAGAATACCTCCATGTTGGTGAAGTGAAAGTTTATGCATTAAATGACTGATGTTATTAACTATGTCTATAAATAAAAGATAACAAAACTTTCAAAGGACAATTTTTAATTATTTCTTTATTTTCAATTGAATAATAGACATAGGTATACAGTGTAGCAAATGTTATCAATCTATGAATGTTATGAGTAGTTCCTTTAAGGTTGAATTTATTTGCCTTCGAAGCATGTTGGTTCTGATCTTATCTGTTCAATGGAATTCAAGAGACACTTACTGTTTGCACTGAAATTGGAATGATAAATTCTTATCATTTTAGACAAGCATTTCTTATAAATAAGACTTTACCCCTACCATACATTTGAAAACATTCATTGAGTTGGACTTTAAGGTCAAAGATTCTTGACTTTCGATCTCAAAAGTCAAACACAACAATAGGATTTTTTTTACTCGTAGCTTCGTTGTTTATAAATTAGTTCCAATGTCCCGATATATCAACATTGGTAGACAAAATTGATAATTAATGATACAAATTTAACTTCCTATGTTCAAAGTCAAAGAAGAAGTGTACACCTATCAATATAAAAACTTTTGCGACACATAAGGACATGTTATTGTCGAACATTTGAAACACTTAGTACCAAATTTGAAATTATATATCATTATAACTCTAAGTAATTTAAAAAATATAATGCAACTTGATTTACCTAATTAACCTTCATTAGAGTTGAGTTTCAACTGAGGCGATGTGAACTTTAGTTTTTCAAACATTCTAAATTTGTCAATGGAAAATTTCAGATATCGCTGTAAATCATATCATTATATTGGGAAATTTTTTTCAAGTCCACAAGCAGCGTTATCGAATCAGACCTCAGATAGGGTTTGCACAACAACTATCGGAAAATTTAAAAACGGGTTAAGCGTCTAATCTAAACGTTTCCTGACGGTTTTCCTAATACTACTCCAAGAAGAGACGATATGCTTCTGTTTAACCCTAAATCGCGAAACTAAAAAAATATCATTTATTTTCCAAATAATTTCGTAAAAAATCTGTCATTCATTAATTTCATATTTTTCGATGTTGTCTTACATGTTTGCCCTAGAGCTTCAAACTTAATACTTGTTTCGGACGAACCAAGTTTATTAAGTTTTATTTTCACTTAATAACACTTGGTCAACATCACTTCCAGAAACAAGTCCTTGAGATTATCGTTAGTTCTATAGTCAGTACTTTGTTACTGACATAGATAACAAAATATATTACTAGTTGAGAAATTGAAAAATAATAAAAACACTATAAGTCACGTAATGCTGTCATTTTTTGCGGTATTTTTAACATTGCCATATAAATGGGAGGTTTGGCTTGCTATAAAAGCAGGTCCCAAGTCAGGAATATGGCAAAGTCCGTTTCTATGTAAGTTGACGTTTGTTTTTGAAGCAGTTCAGTGTTTCTTTTATTCCACTGTGTTCCTCTTTCAGTTGATGCGTTTTCCTCGGTTTTGGTATGTGACCCGGATTTGTTTTTCTCAATCGATTTGCCAGTATTGAACAGCGGTATACTACTGTTGCCTTTATTAAGGTTCAAACTCAGGCAACATTATCATAAGGTGGATTTGGCATTTCGTGTTAGGTAATTATGGTCGTATAGCAAGCAGTTATTTGTCCTTGGCTTTCATAGATTGTGTATTTTAACGTTTCTGGTGATGGTCAATCCAAACAAGTGATCCGGGCGCTCTTAACGTACACAATGGACATTTATTTTAAGAGCACTGGGTTGATAACGCTGCTGATGAACTGCAAGTTTCTGATGATCAGCTGAAAAAAAATTGTAGTTTTATTTTAATTTTAATTTTATAAATTATAAAAAAGGTGAAATCCCTCAGGCAAATTTGACATTGGGTGGATTTAGTTATTCTCTTTAAATCCTTTTGATCATATTGCTACTCACGTTCTTAAGTAATCTTTATAAATCAGACAACATGGACAAAAAGTGAAATCCCTCATGCAAATTGGACATAGGGTGGATCTAGTTATTCTCTTTTAATCCCTTTGATCATATTGCTACTCACGTTCTTAAGTAATCTTTTTAAATTATGAAAAAAGGTGAAATCCCTCAGGCAAATTTGACATTGGGTGGATTTAGTTATTCTCTTTTAATCCCTTTGATCAAATTGCTACTCACGTTCTTAAGTAGTCTTTGTAAATTATGAAAAAAGGTGATATCCCTCAGGCAAATTTGATATTGGGTGGATTTAGTTATTCTCTTTTAATCCCTTTGATCAAATTGCTACTCACGTTCTTAAGTAGTCTTTGTAAATAATGAAAAAGGTGAATTCCCTCAGGCAAATTTGACATAGGGTGGATTTAGTTATTCTCTTTTAATCACTTTGATCATATTGCTACTCACGTTCTTAAGTAATCTTCGACTTTCATATTGTTTTTTATTTGAGCATTTCTGGTGAAGTTAAATTAAAAAAAAACATCTTCGATCACAACAAATTATAAAAGGTTCTTTTCAGTTTTCGTATTCAGTGCAACACTGCCAAAATAGCGCTTTTCGAAATCATGCCAAAAGTCAAGACTCTACCTTTAAGGATATTTCAACAAAGATCTTAAGTGTGTCAAATAGTTGTAACAAAAAACATTGTCAACACTTATTTGTTCATTTGTAATATGTCAGTTTCAACATGTCTGAAATAAACTAAAGAATTTAAATGTCATAGCTGTGACGTATCCACCACGCACCTTTGATTTAAGTTTTGATTAAAAAATGGCAAATTAAATTTTAATTTATAATACTAGTAATTCATGTAATTAGTAGGACTACATTTTTTTTTATATAAAGAGTGATTTAGGTTAATCATAACCTTTTGAAAACAATGGCCGTAATTACACCACATAATCTACTCTGAGTACAGAGTGCATCAAAGACAAGGTTTTAAGGCATGGTTCAATCTACACATATAAAAGGTATTTGCAATTTATGTTTCTGAAGATCAAAAACTAACCTGTATTTTAATGTGCATGTTTTTCGAGTCTTCAGAAGATGGCAAAACAAAAACAAACACTTCAGTTTCACGTGTCGCCATATTGACGAAGGATTATGGTGAACATTTAGACATGGCTAGAACTACTTCTGTATGTCTTTGTGTGAGTATTTTCTTAATATATGTTTTGTACCACCTTCTGTTATGAATCTCTATAATTTATGACGTACTAGACACTAAATATAAGGGCTATCAAAATATATTATAAAATTCCTAGCATTATTTTGTGGTAACATTTATATGTTTAGTTGAATATCTGCACTTTTAAAAAACGACCATGTAAGGAAGAAAAAGCTAGACACGCTATTCCCATCCTAGCGCTTTAATAACCCTTTGAAGTTGATATTCATGCACTTTAACATAAGAGTAGGTTAAATACCTTTAAAAAAAAGAAAAAACCTATTCAAACAGATGGAAAGTAAATCATACTGCTGACTTGGTACAGGTATTATCTTATATCATGTTTGTAGAAAATTTGTTGATACGGAATACAAAGTCTTGATATCCTCCGATAAATATTTTGAGGAAGAAGACTAAATATTATTTAACAAATAAAGGCAACAGAAGTTTGCCGCGGTTTGAAAATCATATGTTTAGGTACGTTCTGTTTTGTATTTTCCTCGGAGGTCGATATTTTAGTTATTTTATTTTTTTGTCATAGATTCTAGTATTGTTAAGACCAATTTGTTAAACTCGAGGGTATATCTAAAGATGAGATGGAGTAAGCCGTGCCTGCTCTTTCTAATCCTTGAGGATATATTATGGACCACAATCAGAAAAGTTCGGATACAAAATAAACGTAAATATATCTTAATGTGAAATTGATGACCAGGTGTCTTTGATCTTATTGTTTTTGTCAAGTGCTAAAAGGAACAATGAACCAACTAAAAACAAGAAAAGGTCGGCACAGTTGATATTCTAAGAATTCCGACAATTTGTTGAAAACTCTTACTCAAAATTCCTAAAATATGTTGTCAATAGAAAAACCAGCATACTGCTCACTTTTTCATCTGTCTAGCATGATATGATTTACCTGTTTGTTTACTTTTAACAAGATATGCTGTTAGATATCTTAACGTGTATTCACTTGTTGTCGAGTTTTGTGTTGAGAGCTACAAGTGTTACGAAAGTCGAGTTGCGAGTTACAAAAGAAAATTTTGGAGTTACGAAAGTCTTTTATATGGAAGAGCATTGTGGATTATTTCTTATAAACGAATGTGCAATTTTACATTGGGAATGCTGGTTTACAAAATCTACTTTTTTTGCTGGAGCCAATATAATCAATTTCAGAAAAGGATCGATAATGTTATTAACACTACGCAAGCAAATAGTTTCTCATAATTTCTTATTAATAGCTTAATATGCTTTAATAAGCATTGCACATTATTAAATAACATTCAAAAATAAGGGAGCAATGAATGAGTTTTTAAATTTAATGCGTGCTTTTTTGTGCTTTTTGTTAAATATTTATTGTATTTTATTGCGATTAAGATGCTTGTGGTTCTTGTACATTTTTGTAATAGTTGTTTATAATATTCTCGTATTCTTGTCTTTCATTTCTGCTTATATGCATTGTCTAAATGCTTTTTGTTTTACATCGATAAATTTACATATAGTGTGACTCCGTACTTCCCGTTACTGTGTTATTTTCAAACTTATTTGTTGCTTGTCTATCACATGTATCAGTTTTGCTATGTGCTGCGTGTAAATGCCGTGTTATGGTCATTTCTTAAATATATGAAGGGCTCTTTACTTACATACCTTCACTGAGTTATTCTTGTTATTGTAATAAGGTAAATTTGCGTACACTTGTCTTTAACTTTTGCTAATATTATGGGTCTATATGCCATGTCGTGCTCCTTTGTAACATAATCGTTTGCATTTTTTCCCCCAATATTTTAATGATTAAGATTAAAGCACAATGTTGACTGCTGTATTTAAGAAATATTTTATCCATAATGTCTCTTCTCACATCGGCGTCAATATGATTAAATTGAATGCGACTGTCATATAATTGAGAGGTTTAGCTAACAAAAAAAAACAGGTTTAATCCACAATTTACTTCATAGGAAAATGTTTGTACTTAACAGGAATATGGTAATCTGATCACGGAATTTCCTTGCAGTTTAGTATTTTTATGATTTTACTTTTGATAGAAATCACAACACGCTTTACAGAACACTCTGCATCATTGATAATTGAAAGATCAGCATGCTCTTAAAAAGAAAAAAATGCAACAAATAAACATCGCTGTTAAAAAGTCATAAATTAAGAGAGATCGACTAAGAAACTAAAACCGAGAGAAATAAATCAACAATAAGAGGGGAAAGGGAACAACAGAAACACATATGCAACAACGACAAACACCAACAAGCATAGAAACAAACTATTTGAGAACAACTGCAATATTCTTGACTTTTAAAAGGACATTTTAAGAAAAATATTGGGTTAAACCTGGGTTTATGGCTCGTTCAATATACGGTTTATATGACAATTTTAAAAAAAAGTCGCTTACAGCATACATTCAAGCAAGAGCAAACATCACACAGAAACGCACAAATAAATTTTATTAGCCGCAGAATAACAACGAATATCTTACGTTAACGTCAGACAGCACAGAACGTTTTTGTGTAACAAACATATAGACCGTTGTTTTTTCACGTTTGAATGATTTTACACTAGAAATTTTGGGGCCCTTCATAGCTTGTTGTTCGGTGTGAGCCAAGGCTTCATGTTGAAGGCTGTACATTGATCTATAATGGTTTACTTTTATAAATTATTATTTGGATGGAAAGTTGTCTCATTGGCACTCACACAACATCTTTCTATGTCTATATAATCTTTAAATTAATACAATTATTTTCATCATACTACTCCAAACAAGTAATAAGATATTGAGGGTAAAGAAAGTCTTTTTTATAATTGTTTGGACTACAAACGACATGCCACATTATCCAACCAAAACCACGACAGAAACATTATAAATAAATACATGAATGTAGGATGAATAAATACAGAGACACGTCGTAAACCAATGCAAATTTACACTCGGCAAAATAGTCACTCTCCCTTATATGAAACCCGTATAGTGTAAACATGTACGAGCATACAGTATCAATTGATATACATATAAACACCATACGACATAGAATATGATATGTTTCTGTTGAAATTTGATATTGATTATTTGGATGTTAATATCATCTAATTTGTCATAGATCTTAGTATAAAATGTTTTATCTGTGTCAATATTCGGGAAAAAAATCAAGGTATACAGCGGTCATTCTTGTAACAGTAGTATATTTTAATTTAGAATCACTGGGTATATGAAATGCAAGCCGTGAATGAAATATGGGTTATTCAGTCGTAGGACATCATCAATATATATGACAGTAAAATTGAGAATGGAAAAGGGGAATGTGCCAAAGAGACAACAACCCGACCATAGAGCGACAACAGCAGAAGATCACCAACAGGTCTTCAAAGCAACGAGAAATTCCCGCACCCGGAGGCGTCCTTCAGCTGGCCCCTTAACAAATATATACTAGTTCAGTGATAATGAACGCCATACTTAACTCCAAATTGTACATAAGAAACTAAAAGTTAAAATAATACGAGACTAACAAAAGCCAGCGGCTCCTGACTTGGGACAGGCGCTAAATGCGGCGGGGTTAAACATATTTGTGAGATCTCAACCCTCCTACCATACCTCTAGCCAATGCAGAAAGGTAAACGCATAACAATACGCACATTAGAATTCAGTTCAAGAGATGTCCGAGTCTGATGTCAGAAGATGTAACCAAAGAAAATAAAATCTACAACGTATATTTCAAGAGTAAGATTTCAAATAGAGTGTTCCAAATTTACATTTTGTAATTATGCCATTTCAATGTAATCAATCGATCTAAAAACAGATACATTTACATGAAATTCATCTTTGAATAAATACTTCGACAGGTATGGTACACGTTTTTGTTTACCAGAAATATACATCATTTCGGGGCCTTTTTTGTTGAAGGTGCGGTATGGATTTTGCTCTTTTTTGAAGGCCGTACGTAAACCTATAGTTTTTTTTATGTCATTTAGTCTCTTGTCTTCTCATTCGCAATCATACCACATCTTCTAATTGGATACAAAATGTTACCGGTTGATTATGTATAGACATATATGTACCTTTCTAATCTATGAACAAGTGTGATTATAGTAACGTTTTCGTGTTGTTCTTGGTCTAAGGACCAAAAAGCGTTATAAGCATTATATTTCATATTCAATTTTGTTCTTGGTCAAGGAACCAGAAAAAAGTAGGTTGATAATATTTTATTTGATATCATTCGTTTAGTTGGTCTAGAGACCAACATTTGTTGGACAACAGTACCTGTCATCTGCATGAATGTAACAATTGTATGTTTAAATTAATTAAATATCAACAACTTAGCACTGACGCTTATGTCCAAAGTGTTTCTGTTTTTGGTTTCAAGACCAGACTTCTTTGAGCATGAACAGTTTTAAGCAAGTAAATACAAATAACAGTTTGATTCGTTGTTTTCAAATGATGGGTTCACGCACGGATTAAGCCATACCAGTTTTATTCCATGTGAGAACTAACCCAATATTTTTATATTTTGGTCCAATGTCTAAAATATTTATACACTGATCTAAAAAGTATTCCAATTCTGTGAGACAAAACTCTTTTAATTTATCAAAAAATAATTTGGGGAAATTTCAATATCATTGCTAGTGATATATCAATCGTATGGGTGTTAGAATTTTCAAAATTATTCAAACTTTCCAATGAAGTCAGTTAAATATATCGATCTACATTGGTATTTAAACTGAAGTATGTTCTAGTACATACATGTATAATGATTGACATGTATCAAACAGGAAAAGAATGCATTTTCCCTTTTAGAAATGGATTCAGTTACAAGTATTTTCTTTGGAATGAAACTTGTTTGTGGAAGAGGCGGAATTTATCAAAGGAATATTGAAATTCATAAGTCGAAAATTAACTTATATAGCTTCACATACTAGTACTTCACATAAAAGTTTGTTTTTTTTTCGATTTTAGAATAAAACCAGATTTTTTTTTAACCTTTTACACTATCTTCGTGTTAGCATATATACATTCATATTTTACTTTTAAAAATAACTTTATGATGCTGTTTTTTTAACAAAAAATAAAGGTAGTGACCAAATGACATCCCCAACAAACGTGAATGATGTAAGTTGAACTAATGAAGTTATTATTGAATAAACAAATAAATGTACGTCATCTCAAACAATTTAAAACATTTGCTATTGTTTACACCAATTCAGATATAAATGCGCCAGGAGTGATGATACTGTCAATTTTATTCCAAAAATAAACAAAAATAAAAAACAAAAATTTATCAAAATGTTGTAACTTTATCTTTGACATGATGATAATTAATACCACGAGAAGTAATGTAATTCTTAAATATTTCAGATATTTTGTTTCATTATCAGTAGCAGGACATTGTATTAATATTCTATATATATAGGATTTAACACATGTTGGTGACCAATTCATTTTTTTGTATTACTAAGACTAAGCGCTGCAGTAATTCGTAAGTAAGAACTAACATAATTTCTTAACGTCAAGTTGTATTTTTTTCTAATGTTCTATTTCAGTAAATATTTGATCGAAATAATACGTGTGTAAACGAAAACGTATATCATTGTTGATAAAACAATATTATATTGCTAACAACTAAAGAAACGCATCACTCATTTATTTCTTTTGAGATAAACCTATTGCATATTTATTTTTTTATTAATGCTTGAAATGATTCAAAATTTTGACAAAACGATTTTATAGTCATAATCACCAAATTCTGTGAAAAATTGAATTTTCTCCATTTTCTCATTTTTTGATGTGTCAAAAACACATTTTAGCCCAAAGAACACAGAAGATTGAAGGCAAATAATTGAAAACAAAAGTTATGAATATTTTGTCATTTACAACAACGAAAAACGACTTTGAGTTTCAATTTCTTTGTCGAATTTTTGTCTAAATTAATGACTAATTTGAAATTAAATGAACATATATCTGTAATTGCAACATTAATTGCAATATTATGCTGTAAAAATCTAAGATTTGTTTAACAAAATCATATTAGAAAGAAGAAATTGTAAAAATAATATCTACGTAATGAAAGTATGATGTTTTATTTATCATGTTTATGTTTTTTAGTATAGTTGTTAATAGAAGATTTATTTTGTATTAATTCGTGACCTTAATTTTATATCATTCACTTATACTGCACTGTTTTTACTTCGTAGCATAGTTATTCTGTTTATTTGTCTCCAAACAACATTGTTTTCTTTGTTTTATTTTTAATCTTCATACCAAAGCACAAATTTCATAAACAGAAATTTAGAAACGGATCAAAATATACCAAGTTTTTTATTTGGTATAA